>JAPDFK010000410.1:0-37986 GCA_027569635.1 Lasiosphaeriaceae sp. G1095 | reverse complement strand
CCCCCCCCCCCCCCCCCCCCCCCCCCCCCCCCCCCCCCCCCCCCCCCCCCCCCCCCCCCCCCCCCCCCCCCCCCCCCCCCCCCCCCCCCCGCCCCCCCCCCCCCCCCCCCCCCCCCCCCCCCCCCCCACCCCCCCCCCCCCCCCCCCCCCCCCCCCCCCCCCCCCCCCCCCCCCCCCCCCCCCCCCCCCCCGCCGCCGGCGCGCCCAAAACACCCCCCCCCCCCCCCCCCCCCACCCGCCCCCCCACCCCCCCCCCCCCCCACCCAAACCCCACCCCCCCCCCCCCCCCCCCCCCCGTGTGGAACTACACCAAGTACCTCGCGCCCGGGGTCGCCGCGGCCTCGACCGACCCCAGCGGCGTCACGTTCTATGGCACAGGCCCACTGTCGGAGCCCGAGATGCGCAACGTCGATTGGACAATGGACCAGTTCCCCAACCTGGGCTGGTTCATGGACCTGCACTTGCCCGCGAGCGTGGTGCTGTACGGATGGTGCCACGACTCGAACCAGGCCAAGGACAAGGAGCAGAACTTGGGCAACCCAGCGTTTGACGGCAAGCGCGGCGTCGTGCCCGACGACCTTGCCCACGGGCTCGCGTTCAAGGAGTACATTGACCAGCAACGCTGGGACACGCTCAGCGCCACGGCGCTGGCCATCTCGGGTGCCATGACGGACTCGACGGGCCGTCCGAACAATGCTATCCAGACGCCGCATCTGTACCCAACCTCTGGGTGCTCGTCTGACCATGGATAGTATCGCGCCATGCTGGACCCCAAGAAGAAGGATATCTATGGGTTTGGGGTCGAGTTTGGCTTTTACAACGAGAGTGCCGAGTGCGGGTTTTATCCAACCATTGCAGCCCACCAGTTGAACTTGATTGAGAATGGAGTGGCGTTCATGGAGCTTCTTCTCACCGCGGCTAGGTTTAAACGGCTGAGGTTGAAGTTGGAAGTCACCGTTACAGTCAAGTAGGCAGGGAATGGTTGCTGGGCTGCTGGACTACATGTTTTTGGACTTTTTGTCTGGTACTGAGTAGTATCGCAACAGAAATCTTCAATCATCAAGATGTCTCTCTTATGCCTCAGGTTTGCCAACAGAAACGGAACATCCTTGTGAATCCTACCAAGTGTTTCTATCACTTCACTTGTTGAATATTAACCTCCTGCTGTTTCTTGAACTCCCTCGTGCGCCGCATCTTAGTTGATACTGAACACGTGGAAACTCCGTCTTACACTACAGGCCCAAACAAAACACATGACAGGGCGAGCCGTAGGTTCGGGAAAAAAGGAGACAAAGATCGATGTTTTCCCCAAGAGTAGATGGCTTGACGAGCAGGATTTTACGGTGTTGTGGCACAGGCCGTAAGGCGGCCTGACCGCCGAGCCCCTGAACCACTATTATACCAACCTAGGTATAGTTTTTTTCTTTCTTTTTTTCTTTCTTTTCTTCTTTCTTTTTTCCCCAGGGGTAGTTGTTTTCCCCAGTCCAATACCAAGCGTATCACAATGACGCTGGGTCCTCCCCATTGGAAGCCAGGGGGAAGCTATGCCATTTCCAAGGCCACGCCTCCTCCGTCTCCCCCTCCTTGGCCGGCCAGAGGCGCCGGAACATGTCGGCAAATGGCTCCGATGCACCCTTGGACGGCGGGGCAGGTGGAGCCATGCTCCACGGCAAGGTCGTCTTCACTTCAATTTTCTCGACAAGAATCTCTTCCTCCTCGCCTCGGCCGCGGCGGTTGCAGTCGTCGCGCGGGTTTGGGTAAAACAGCCAGGAGCCTCGGATCTGTTGATCGAACAAGCCCCGGCGCATCTCCAACTCATGGTACTCGGCCAAATCATGAAATCTGGCCCTCATGACCTGGCGATCGAACGTCGTCTCTTGCTCATCCTCTACGGAAATCGTCACGCGGCTCAAGGGTGCTGCTGCTGCGCTCGGGGATTTGGTTGAGGATATGGCGATGAAGATGGCGCGAGCCAGTGTTTCGTCGACGGCGCTGTTGATGAAGGAGTCGCGAATGTGGCCATGGCAGCCGTACTGAGGGTAGGCGAGGATGAGGGGTTGACGATCGAGCTCGTCGTCGAAAAATGCGTCTTGCTCCACGTCAGGTGTGGAAAAGGCGGGCGGTCTGAGCGTGAGGCATATGCGGTGGAGGTTGGGCAGTCGACCTAGCTCCCGGTAGACGGCAGCCTCGGCTTCATCTCCTCTGGATCGGCGCACCGTTAGGCCGATCTCTTCCAGCATGGGACAGTTGTGAACAAGTTGGGAAATGTGTGCCCGTGTGAGGTGTTGGCCCTGGATGTAGAGGGTGCGTAGCCGCCGAGAAAGACTGGTGTTGTCAAGGGGAAGATGATGAACCCAGGATTGTAACCGAAGTGTGGATAGATGAGGCAGGCGGTTGAGAAAGCGGCGGGCCGTGTTGTAATACTGTTCATCTCGTTGCCATGGAGAAGATAGAGAGATGAAGAGGGTGGTGAGTGCAGACAGGTCGCAACCGTCTCTGGCCAGGATACCGAACACATCTCGGTCCACGCCGTGTGGAATCCCGAGGCGAAGGGTACGGAGGAGAGAAAAGTCGGTGTGGTTGCGCCATCCCTCTATTTCCCACCGTCGGTTGGACATAGCGCTGCTGATATCCAGTCCCGATCTCTGCCACGAGCCCTTTTTGAATGGTTGACGCGAAGCCTCAACGTCTCCTGGCCCTTCAAGCCAACGCTGGCGGTAGGCCAGTCTGGTAGTACGGTGTCTTGGATCATGGACAGCAGGATCATGATGCACATGTGTCGTCTCGACCTCCTTCAGATTGGGCCCCCCTATGCTCGCCACGACGCGCCCCGCGAATTGGCCGTTACAGTATTTGCTATGATCAGGGTGATGGTGCAGATGGATGATAATGGGATGCAAACATGGAGAAGTGAGCAACTTGAGTTCCTGGGCACTAATACTCGGGCTCTGAGAACTGTCGTTGCAAAAACCTGAACATTTTGGTAGACAGCCTGCAGTGGGGTTGATACTCGTGGAGGGTGTCGAGCAAACAAGGAGGGAACTCCTATGGGGAGATGAAGACAAAGTTGGCCAGACCGGGCAGTTGCTGCATCAGGCGGGCCAGCGGCCGCCAGAATTGTTCCGACTCGAAGTGAATTTGGTGAGCAGTCTTGGGGTCATCGAGGCTCGTCTTTATCCGAAATCTGTACGTGTTGTATCATCTATCATATTTCATGTTGAACAGGTGATCGACTCGACCGCGAGGGTATTGTTTGTGCAAGTAGCTCCACCAGAGGGCCACGTCGCCTACTTGGGCATCAATCTCATGCACAAGCTGCGGCCGGAAGAGAAGGTTACTGGCGACGTTGTGGCAGCGCTTGCTGACCAGCGCAAAGGCTTTTTGGCTCCGCAGGTGCGTCGAGAAGAGGAAATGGCAAATGTGGGCCAGCAGCTCGACTGCGATTCCATCCAGCTGCCCCATTTTGGCAACGGCGGAGAGAGAGAGATAGAGAGATACAACTTTGAGTTGCAGAAGGGAAGACGATGCTGACTCGTGAGGAGAGTGTGGGGTGGTTGGTTGCCTGGAATGGACAACACGATGAGCTCGAATATTGGTAAAAGAACAGTGTCCAAGCCCAATCAGGAAACATACCTATGTAACTGGCAGTATGAGAAGAGGCTCGCCAGGACCAGCCAACTGTCAGGGCTGAAGAACCTTACCTGGCCCTCTGAGGACTCGGAGCCCGAAATGGACCGGGTGGTGGAAATGTTCCACAGATTTCAGAGCATTTTTCACTCTGGCTCTCAGTAAAGACATCGCACAATGGCTCGATGCAAAATGGTTCGTTGCCCACGGCAAATGAAATATCCGTCCACCGCACGCGCTGAACTCTTTCGATGTAAATATAATAATTATAGAACAGAAATTAAGCAGCATGCTGAGCTGGGTCACCCCATCCACAGCACAACTCTTGGTGAATTCGGTGTTGGAGAGCTTTTGTAAAGCGAGGATGGTAATACCAGTGTTGAGATGGCCGACGAAGGTGCGTTGACCTAGATCTAGTTTTTGGTTTATTGCATTCATTCTGAAACGCTTGGTGGAGGAACTGTACCTAACATGGAAGCTTCCCCTCAAGTTACATGTAATTACTTACAATTGTGTGTGGTAATGGTCAATTAAGTGGCATGTTCAGATGCAAGTTTGATGATTGTGGTATAAATTGTTTTAAAATTTAACAAATTTATTAGACTAGTATTGTAATCCCCAACTAATTACCTTTTTTTTATGAAATAATTTGAGGTATTGGACGTACAACTTGAAAATAATGTAGTATTGGCTCATAAAATCTTCATATTACCAGCTAGTAGCACAAATACTTTACAATATAAAAGTTTATTCCCTGTCATGGGGCCAATATCATCCAAAAAGAAATGTTCAATGTAAATTAAAACAAGAATTCCCAGTAACTCGAGTAGATTCGGTATCCCCTAGTGCGAAGACCTCCTCTGATGAAACGGAACCCTCGGTGGCTGCAAACTCTCCCACGCGGGCTGTGGCTGATCCGGAGCTCCAAGGTTAGACGGCACATTTTGATGATGATGGGCTGTTTGTGGTCGGTACTGCGGAAACTCTGGTTGAGGGGGACTCGCCCAGTACGGACTTCCTGGCTGGGGACCTCTCGACTCGTGGCGGTCCGAGTTCGTGGTTCGATTCCGTGGGGATGAAGGGGTAGTGCCGAGCACGTCGGATTTGCTCGGGCTCACGGGGCTGCCGATTCTCCCTGCGACAAAGTATTCTGCGGGTTCTGCGTTTGGGGTGCGCAACGGACTTGGATGTGGCGATGGGGTCGTGTGCATCTCGGCTGCTTGGAGCTGGGGAGAAGGTATGTTCTTGGCGGGGATGTCGGTAGTGTTGTGGCAGTTGTGCTCGGTAGTATGATATTGAACAGTGTCAGCGCCAAGTTCGACGGGTGGTTGTTCTTGGGCCGATGGGAGCAAGACATGGGAGTGGGGATATGAGTAGTGTGTCATGGTCGGGGACGTGATTGAGGGAACTTCCGGGCCGTAATAATAGTTCCATTGCGAGGGCGGGATACTTTGGACCTGTTTGTGACTTTGAGTTCCCTGTCGAGGCCCCTTGTAGTACTTCTGGCGATGGCGGATGAAGCAGCAACCAGCAACCAGCAACCCGATTACAACAACAGCGCCACCAACTGCGATCCCCGCAATGGCTCCCGCACTTAGTCCCGACGGCGGTCCCGAACTATTTGCGTTGGTAGCCGTCGAGGTTACCACACGCGTGGGCGAGCGGGTGGAAATGGCGGCCTTTCTGGTCATCAACACCGACATGTCAGGGGCATCGAAGCCAGAAACGGGCGCAGTTACTTTGGCCGCGCCCTTATTTTGCCCCCCTATCGCGGTCAAGATGTCGGTCGGCACGGCGTATGTTGTGAGGCTGGGCTGGTACTCGGCCCAGATGGCATTGTTGACGTTTTCCTCGGCGAGATTCATGTTGTGCTGCCCGTACACGACGTCTGCGTCGCACATGTATGTCGTGTCGTTGGAATATGTGCCGCCAATGACGAGCATCTGCGCATTGTTGACAACGTTGCACGTTGCCATGCTTTTTGGGTACGGCCCTGACACGTTGCTGTTCGCAGGGTAAGGGCCCCTGATCCACTGAAAGCTGGGGATCGTCAAGATGTAAATGTCATCAAACCCAGTGGTGGACGGTGGGAAACCTGCTCCCCCATATAGGTATCTAGATTTGTCAGCCTGTCCTCGACTGGATCGACTAGAAGGGGGAAAGGGATGGCACACATGTTGTAACTCGACTGGTCCTGCGCCCAAGTTGCGCCACTGCAAAATCGCCGTCGGTTCTTAGGTATCCGACCTGACGCAGTCTGGTAATACCATTTTGTGTTCGCAATATCGTAAATGAGGATTTGGTCGAGACCTTGAGGCGTCAGGGTGCCGTTGCCGTGATAATCAATGCTCCCCCCAAAGTAGATCAGCATTCCCGCATCCCCGGCAGGAATGAAGACCATGGATCCATCAGCTCGCTTGACAGTGTCGGGTCCCGTCAGATTGCTCCACGAGTTCGAGTCCATGGTGTACTTGATCAATCTGTTCGACGCTTGGGGCGGACCGGTCCAGCCAGGCACCGAGTTGTTGCTGAACCACCCACCATAGTAATATGCCTCCCCTCTCCAAGAAAGAGACACACCGGCCCCGTAGCTGGCAGGAACCACGGTGGCTGATCCCCTCGGCGGACCAAACGAAACCCAGTTGTCGTTCAAGATGTCGTAGCTGTAGAGACTGAAGCTCGGCGGCGGTGTGTTGTAGTACTCCCCTCCGTACAAATACAATCTCTTATTTACCGAGTCCTCCCAGAGTACTCCGCCATTCACACTTGGGATCGACGCATTTTTGGACAGGTTCGAGTACTGCTGTGGCATGCCATGATTCGAGCTCGTGAGGTCGCTGTAGAGTAAGAACGGGTCTGGCGTGACGCAAAAGTTAGAAAAATCCGTAACTCAAGTGATAAGAGGGAACTTACTGCTGTAATTTTGGGACGATGCCGCGAATGGCTTCCAGTTGACAAAACCGCCGTCGATATAGAGTCGGTTGTCGACGACGGCAGACTGGTGGCCGAACCTCCTGCAAAAGTCTTTGAGCGGGTCATATTGGGCAGCCGAAGGAGCGACCAAACACCAAACAAGCACAAAAAGCGACTGGAAGGTAAACATGATCCTCCTTAGCTCGACTCGTGGAACTGGGGCAAACGGTGGGCCCCTACTGGGAAGTGGCCGAGGATCACTTAACGCCGCGACAAGAACGCGCCTGAGTCGCTCGAGTTGCGACTTGGACTCTCATAATCTCATTCCATCTGAACCTCGAGGGAAGTTTCAAAAAGAGGGGCCGCAACAGCTAGTGAAAGAGAAAGAGGGCCAGGAAGGTGGGGTAATGGGCGACGAGGGAATACAGACCACAAACCTGGGTTCATCCAGGACCCATACCGGCTCCCCATGCGGTATTGTATGTTCAGGCGCCAGGCCCTTGCGGCCAGACGTTAGGCTTTCTGCTCCATATTTTTTCGTTCGTTCTGTCCAAGCGGGTGCGCGCCAGAGAATACGTTGTTAGTGCGAGAATGTGGTTGTGTGGCGACCTATCTCTTGTGCAACCCGAATGCACCAATCTTGTCCAGCCACCGGACCTTGGTGCGGTGTGTGTGGTGAGCTCCGTCTGGGCTACGACAAATCAAATTCCGAGTTGCTCCAGTCCGACCTGCCAAGCTGAAGGGAAGTAACCTGACCATGCGGAACGTACTGCAACCTAAGCGACCCTGATCCGTGCATGATGTGCCTCCACTGTCCAACAGGGATTCGACAGCAACATTTCGTCGTCAGACCATCAGGAAATCGGAACAGTTTTTTACGAGTTGGGTTCAAGGATCAGCATCAATCCCAAAAGTACACTGATTTCTTTGCCAAAAGTACTTCTATTCACATGCACCCACCGCTCGATATCTGACCAGTCAGTAACAGTTTTGGCGGAGAGTCCTCGTTTGGAGACACTGCTCATTCCTGGCCACTAGTTTTGTTTTCATGTTTCAGATCCATGCAGACAGTGACCCAGAAGAGTGAGTTTATTGGTTCTGACTCGCCGTGACAACCACGTCTGTCCGTATTCCGAGAAAGGAGCTGCTGGACCAATCAAACTCTGGACTTCTGCTCAGCCCTACAAGGCAGAATCCGAAGCACTACGGAGACTGCCCCCAATAACATTGAAGGCCAGGCGTATTTTGTTGTCTCTGACTAAAGGAATCCATTGCGGCTGTGAGTCGGTTGCATTAGTTCATCCGACACCTGACGCCTGTGTCGCCACCAGTCACAGTGGCTCTTCACACCAAAGTTGTCACAACTCCTCGGCACCTCGAATAGGGTTGAGCACAAGTGTTCCAAGGTTCAACTATTAATTACAACTATTTTACCATCTGTTCCCTGCCTCGTGAGTGCGGCATATTCGAAGGCAAGCCCCCTCAAGCCTCCACCCTTGGCCGTCCCTCACACATTTCTCCGTCATTCTCCGCTAATTACCACCACCGTCAAGGAATACAGGGCATGTGTCTCAGTTGGGATCACGCATGGGCGGGAATATATTGATGAATGAAGAATAGAAATGCGGTCCATTTGTTGTTCTCTTTACATGTCATGACTCATGGGACTGCGAAATGGATCTAAGACGAGTATTGCGTCAAACCGACAACACCCACGCGCAGAAAGTTGAACTCGCTCTCGATGCGCTTGGCGGCGGCGCCGTTCTTCAGCTCGTCTACATCCCACCAAGAGGGCGCGTAGCGGCCGTGGAGGAAGCGCGCTTCATCAGAAGCACCCCACACTGCCCACTGGCCTGCGAGGTTTTCTATTTGGGCAAATAACAGTCAGTCCTATATTTTGTTACACCTTGGGGTTATGTGTGGTATTTGCTCACCATCGTCCCATTCCAAGCTGTTCTCGTCATAGCCGACGCTCCTGGCCGCGTCGGTCAAAATTCCACCGGGGTGGTAGCTGACGATCTGAATCTTCTTAGGATCAATGTCCTGTGCGAGCCGCTGCATGATCAGAGTTCCCGAGTTCTTGGTGATGCCATAGCCCGCAATGATTGACGCTTCAGTGTTGAAGTTGTGGATCGCCGACGATGAGACATTGACAATATACTATTCTCGGGACAAGTGTTAGCAGACACAAAAAGGGAATAACAATGAGAGTGAATGGCAGTGAATGGGAGCGAGTGAACACGAGTTAAAGTGAAATTGAAGGAAGTGAGTGTCAATTCAAGTGAATAAGAATGGGTGAGAGTGAATGATAGTGAATGAGGGCCAATGACAGTGAAGTAAATGAAAGTTGAAGTGAGTGAAATTGGAAGGAATGAGTCGAGGTGAATCGAGTGTACGAAGGCGAAATGAAAAGATTGAAAGTAGATGATAATGCAGGTGACTCGCCTTTTGCTTGTCTTCATTTTGCTTTGAGAACCACTCGGTGTAGTCCAAAAGACCCCGGACATTGACCTCGAATACCTTCCAAATGGCACGGACGCCAGCGTCTAGAAGGGTCCCGATTGGCCCTGGGATCGCGGCGTTCAACACCAAAACGTCTACAAGAATGCCATCGGCCTTGAGCTTAGTCCAGAACCTCTCACTGTCATCCAGGTCGGCAAAGTCCGAAGAAAGGCCAGTAATAACAGTGTCAGGCGATTCTTGGGCGGCCAGGGCGGATAGTGTGGTGACGGCCTCGGAGAGCTTGTTCTCGCGTCTGCCCGTGATGATAACGCGAGACGCTTTGGCCTGGATGAAGGCGCGGGCGATGGCATAGCCGATGCCAGTCGAGGCACCAGTGACCACCACGGTCCTGCCGGCTTGGCTGAGTTCAGGGCAGAGGGGCGAGATGGCGGGATAGGGGGCCCTATGCATGGTCTTGATGAAGGGCACCACGAAAGGGGGTTGCGCCGTCATGGGGACTTTGGAGTGGGATTCGGAGGCGGCCATTATGATAGCTGTTATTCGTATAATATGCTCGAGGAAGATGGTTTTATGACAATAGATAGAAGGGAGGATAATTGTGGTATTACTGCTGATGAAAGTAGAAGAGTAAAACAAAGGGTGGGAGATGATGTCTACTTATCTCAATATCTTCATCCAAAGCAGGCACTTGTATGACAAATGTGTCCAGAGCCTGCCTTACTGAGACCTTCAACACCATTGGCCCAAAGCCCCGTATGTGCGGCGGAGATATCGAAAGGTGCGGGTAGAAGCATTGTTGATCCACAATATTCGGGTATAATAAAGTCGAGCTGATTAGTATGTCGTTCAACACTGTGGGTCGCCTGGTGTCCGCGTGGAGATGCATTGTACGGTGGATTGGTAAGATGGCACAGAATTATTATGGGTCGGAGTCGACAAACCTTGCCCCTTTCCGAATGGTGAGGCAGCATCTCCGCAGGTTCCCCGACACAAACCCGCACCTTTTCCGCTGTTTCATCCAATACCTCTATCGGGATCCGCCAATGCTGACATGATGACAAACCAACCCTTTAAGCAGCACGACACAACAAGTCACCCCGTTTTCCTTCTGTCAAGTTTGAACGCATCCTGGCTATTGTGATGGCTGCACGCCCGCAGATAAATTGACTTCAGAGCAAGTAATTCATCCCAAAGCCCGAAATGGCCTCTCGCCGTGCTCGTCAGCGTCTCCCAAAACACAAAGCGTGTCTTCGCTGTATCAAGTTGAAGCGGAAATGCGATAGATCCGCACCTTTTTGTGCGCGGTGTGCGGGTATGGGCGTTGTGTGCGAATATCCGCCATCGCGAAATCCGCTCCTGCAGCCCCCCCAGCAGCAGGCTTTGGTTCAATTTGAAAGCTCGCTTGGGCCGTTGTGTCGGCCCGGGACCTTTACCGCAAGGAAAGACCGGCATGCGGTGGCTGGACATGCACGCAGCACAGGTGAGTTTGCCGCTCCTCCTGCAGAAGGCAAACAGCCAGCCTGACCGAGTCTCCCACAGACAGCCCCCCAACTCGGTCACGGCAGACACCCGACCAGAGAACAGAGGACCTTCCATCAAGGGCACTATCCTCTGACCCCCAACAAGAAGCCTCTCCCCATGACACCACATCCTCTCATCACAAGTCGGACCGCTGGTTCCTCCATCCCGACACTTGGGCGCGGCAACTTGGCATTTACCCACATCTCTACCCGAACCCGTCGGCCAATCCAGCAATCACTGAAGAAGTTCTGTCAAGCTTTGTCTTCAAGCTCCAGACATGGATGCAAGCCTGGACCAGCGAGGGCCACAACCCCTTCACCCACAAGCACTTATACCGCCATAGCATGCCAGACCATGTGCGAGACGCTCTCGCCAGTCTCGCAGCGTATCAAGTTGCAAGACCAAACAGCACTGCCAAGACTCTGGTCCTGCGTACGGTAAACGACCGCGTCAACCAGCTCGTCGAATCCCAGACCCAGCTCGAGCGTCTCCACGTGGACGTTGGGATCGGAACATGCCCGTACGGCGCCAACTGCATCGCCCTCGACACCAATATACACATGTCCCGCACCCAAGCGCTGCTCATCTACCAGTTCATCCGCCTATTCGACGGTGATATCCGTGCTCGTGCTCAGGCCGAGGCGCACATTGAAAAGCTCCATATATGGTGTGTGCAGATGATCGAAAGCGCTCGTCTTGACTGCACCTCAGCCGCCCTCATGAAATCGGCCGAGCTCAGCAGTAACAGCAGTGGGGGTAGTGAAGAGTCTCTCGACGGGCGCGGCTCTGGCTCAGGTGTCACTACTAGCAGCAGTGACCACAACGCTGCCACACGCGGTGGAAAGGCCACGGCCACCGCAACAACAGGCAACGACGGTGGCCCTTTTTCTCTCACGGTTGCCGACAACGCCTCGCCTACCTGTCTCTGGCGCGCCTGGATCTTTGCCGAGTCCGTCCGCCGCACCTACGTCGCCACGGAGTTCATGCAATCCACGTACATGATCATAAAACAAGGGTGGGCCATGCCAAGCACCAGCTCGAGCTTCACGCCCAGGGCTGGGTTATGGGACGCGGCTTCAGCGTATGCGTGGCTTTCCGAGGTGCGAAAAAGTCATTCCCCAAGTCAAAGTTTGTCGCCAGTGCTGTTTATGGTAGAAAATGAGGATGCATATCGTCTCTTCGAGGAAGCGGCCCCCAGCGAGGTGGATGAGTTCACCCACGCGGTGCTCGAGATCAGTTACGGCATTGAGGGAGTGGAAAAGTGGATGGCTGAGAAGGGAGAGGGGCCGTTGGTAACTGCATAACGCCTCGTGCGGAGCTTTTGCAAGACAGGGTCGGTATACACAGTCATATGGTACACCCCGCTTTCTTTCATCGTGTATCATCCATCGTGTATCATCAACCCGGTGCCTCGCGACTGACAATGTGTGATCCATTTAGATTAATTAAAAGTAACCCCGCCATCCAAGTATCGTCATTCACTGTGTGCTTAACATGAACCTGAGTTACCTGTAGCGGCCGAAAGGCTTCTTCGAGACCCATCCGGTTACACTTGTCCTCGGGCCGGCATCTACAAAGCCCAGAAAACTCAAGGTGATGTTTTGGAGTCCCTTCCGACGCGTGCACTTATGCGGGTCCTAAGAGGTGGGATCATGTTTCCTTTTTGCCTGCATGTTTGCGTGTATGTTGCCAGGGATGGGCGTTTCTCTCCACTGCAACTCGGTTTAGCTACCCGTCTGCTAGCATAACATGACCAACTTCTGGCCACCCCCCTCGAATTACTCGTGAGAAGTTCAATCCATTCTCAACATCCATGCAGGCAACATCAGCCAACGCAGGCGATGACGTGCCAGGGAAACCGTCGCGGCCCGCCTCTCATCACAAGGACAGCATCCTACCAGAGCCGCTATTTCCGACCATCGTGGGTGGCGAAATCAACCTGCCAGAGCCTCTCTATCCCCCAAACTTTATTGAACTTCAACCCAGCGGGTATAACCTCCCCGAAGCTGTCCCAAACGGTGAAATTTTGTGAGCGAAACCATCGATCATCGTTGATGCAAGTCAGCTTCTAACCTTGTCCACGACGAGAAGAAAGACGCTACGTGACTACTGGGCGTCCGTCACGGCAGGAAAAGTCTTCTTCATCACCTTGATTCTCCTCCTAGTCGCCACCCGTGGCCATCGTCGGCGCAGTCATAGGAACACGGCTCAACCGCGATACAGCGTCTCCCGGGCCAGATGTCTCGCCGCGATGGGGCATGCCCTACCTTGCCGCTACCTCGGTGCAGTCTGACAAGTCGGGGCGCTGGCATCTCTACGTCTTCCATCAAGCCATATCATCCAACGACATCCAGTTTAACGGTGCCGATGAGAACTTCACCTGGAAACAGCAAGAAGAGGCCTTGTTCCTCACTCACCCGGCCATCCCAGGTACCCCACTTGCCGTGGTAGGGCAGCTCGGCATAGATGGGATGTTAGATTTTCTTGACCTCTTCTATTTGCATCTCCCGGTGTCATCCCAGCTCGCGCAGGTCGCTCACACTCAAATCATCTGCAACGTGATCACACAATGGTGCAATCGTCCAACTCGTTGGTGGTCACCTCGCCCGATGACAAGTTTAAAGTGGAGGGAAGGCTCGCAGCCCTGGCGGCGACTTTTGCCCGGCACACCCCCCCAGGGGAGGAAAGAGACGTACTAATCGTCTGCTATCGTGACATCAGCGGCGGCGTCATGAAAACAAAACTGAGTGACACGGGGTGTATCAACAGCAAGGCGGAATTCGAGGACAGAGACAACAGTTTAGTGTTGGATGACATGTCCACTATCGCGGCAACCCAAGATGCTGCCGGGCAAAGCTTGGTATTTGTGGGGAACAAGATTGATCACCTAAAGTCGTCAGTGCAGGACAGCGGCAGTGAGTGTGCTCGCTCCCCCCCCCCCCCCCCCCTCGATTTACTAACCCCTCAACCTATTACATCTCCGCTACATCACCGTTTGTAGTAATTAACACAAATATATCACTTGCAGTCTCGAAATCGAACACGGTATTCCTAACTCCAGAGAATTGGTCAACGAACCTTACGCTGACAGCCTGTGCACACCCTCAACGACACAACATATCACCTGTTTTATGCAAATGTCAGCGGAGGTTCCATTTCGGTTCTGTTTCAGCAGGGGGGGGTTATCTGATGATGGGAGCCAGCCGGATCTCAGCAACTGTGTATTGGAGGAAGGCTGGGCACTGGTGGATGCTGGCCGTGGTGGCTTGGCTGCGGCGTGTTTTGATGACTCGCTTGTTCTGGTGTATTGGAGCTAGGGGAAATTAATGTATAATGTTCAGACGAACGAGACGTGGGCAGAGGCAAAGATGGTGCATTAACATGGGACAGCCAGCAATGGAATTTCCCAGGGGTGAGAATAACAGTCCGTCAGATCCCTGCGCATATTATACGAAAGAGAATGTTTTTAGCGTCCCCTTCAACCGAATTCCCAATTTCGACTCACCTCTTTTGCATCGTATAAACTATTCCTTTTTTCATTGTCGCGTCCTATTAGTTGTATAGTAGTAACTGCGAACATGTTGGCAAGTTCAATCGAATCTCAAACCAGCACACCGGCTATATTAGACGTATCGCCTTTATCTACGAACAGCATGGGCGGAGCCTCTGTTCCCTTTGCGCCCGGGCTTCTAATTGGCCTAAATGCGGGAATAGGTATTCTTCTTAATTATGCTGGTGGCGGCTATATTGGTTTTGCTCGTTCGTCGACGGGGAAATGAATAGACACGACCGCCACCCAATTCGGAAATCAGACCAATTAATTCGGATCAGACGTCACCTGCGTCTATAGAAATATATAGCACAGACTATTCAGCATTAGTTGGCCTAGTCGACAATCGATATTATCCTGAAACTCCTCGAATCTCGATCCCTGATGGTGGGACAGAGGCAGCATGGAGTAAGAATCATTGGAAGGGACAGGTGCACGAAAGAAACCTGTGGTATAGATAAGAAGCAAAGGTCAATTCTGCGAGTAGATACAGTTAGGTGAAATGCTACGTCATCTTATATCATACCGAAACATGCTGCAAAACGCTTGTCAAGCACTACGCCCGCATAATTAATGGTTCAATCTCTCCCTTGTGGCTCAGAGAAGCTCAATGGCCATGACCATGTTACGTTAGCAACGTTCGATTCGATCGGTTCCAATTATATTGCAGAAATCGAAGGATGGAGCGATTTAAACACATCTCCAGCCGGGAGTTTTAATGACCGGATTTGGCAGTCCTTTCTTCAGTATCAGTGGCAGTGCCTGGGAACTGGCTCTTGTTGGAGTGCAGGGGTGGATGTTGTTAGTTGTTAGTCAGCTATGCTCAAGTCGCAACCAGTCGACTGCAGCTGCAAAAGGGGGCGTTGTTGTGTTTGGAATGAGACGTAGTGTGTCCAGCGATTCTTGGTCGTGGTCTTCTCCACTTATGGAACTCGTCCACGATCATCATCCGACACCCCAGGCCCAGTTAAACCCGAAAGTCAACTCCCTTGGCGCCGGGCCAGTGCTGGAAAGCAACTATGGCTTCGGAGCAAAATGCCTTCTGGTTGTGATGGTTCCAATCTGTGGAAATGTGAATTTATTGATGATTCTTTCTGGGATGAAGTCGCTTCATTGGAAGCCTAAATACTTGAGGTGTCAGGGAGATAGCTCCTGCCATAACACTCTGCATGCCTCCGCACTCATCTCACTTACTCCAGCCACTTGATGTTGGGTTTTTTAGTGTGTTGAAGTGGTCGTACGGCAAGGAAATCGAAAGGATGATGCGCAACCACATTCACCATATCACCAAGCCCAACTTCTTTCTCGCCTTCTACAACGTATTCCAAACAGCATTTCACCCCGAAAATGTACGAGGAGGTTTCCGAGGGGCAGGTCTTGTTCCATTCGACCTGGAAAAGGTGATTTCCTAACTGCATATCAAGCTTCGTACACCAACACCCCCTTTACCCCCCAATGGCCCATACGACAATTGGGTCTCCAAAACGCCACAAAATGCTACTGAGGCCTCTCTACAGTCAACACACATCAAGGATCGTATTGCTAGGCATCAAGGTAGCTCACCAACCCCAATTCTTGGGGCCCTTGACCAAATTGTGAAGGGTACGATGAACGTTATGCACGAGGTGGTGTTGAAGGCTCGCGTCCGAGAGCTTGAGGAGGCAAATACAGCACTAAGCAAACGCCGGAGGGCCAAAAAAAAGGTATATTAGGGCAGGAGGACCACTAAATATGCAGATTTCAAGCGATAATTTGGCGGAAAGGATGCGCAAGCCCAGCAAGAGGAGGAAATGCAGCCGGAGAGTAGTAGTACAAAGAGGCACGCAGGAGGTCCGCGACATTGTAGCAACTGCGGCAAAACCGGACACAATTCCCGTACGTGCCAAGAGGATACAAAAATGGATGAGGAATTAGATTCCGAGTAGTTTTAATTGATTATTTCTTTTGTGGTGTTGGCATGCCGTCCAAGAGTTCAATTGGAGTGGGAAAAGTGCGCGCTCGCTATGCAATCACGTTACCCCTGTGCTAGAGTAATTGGGTGGCTTGGGTATGGCAAGTAGTGTGACCAGACTGGGGGTTGGCTGTGACAGACATGGGACCCAACATTTACTATAATAATTGGTGTATAGCTATCTTAAATAAGTTAGGATGTCGGCCCGGTTCGAGGCGAGCTGTATACCGGCGACGGCTGGCTTGGGGCACCGAGGTGAGATAAGCCCCATGAGGCCCAGCCAGGGCTGAAGCTAGGGCTCGGAGGCCACCGTGTCGGGTGCGGGCAGTCTTCACTCTGCCGCGGAAGGCTCATACTGGCTTTAATGGAAAACAAAGTTGTGCAAACCTGGAGTTGTGAGAGATGCCGGGGACTGCGACTGTCCAAGCCCATTTAATATCGGTCAGGCTGGGGTGCTGTAAGCCAACAAGAAAATATCAATCTTATCAATGGACTGTGGGTCGAAGACGAGGACAAGGACGCGCCTTTTCTTGGGGCTTCGGGCTTATCGAGAAATCCCTCAGCGGGCGGATGAGTGCACAACAATTGAGACTGCGATCGCCAACTTTCGCATCCTCTACCGGACCCCGAATGGGCTGCCGCCTTCGCTCGTTAATCATGACGATGTGCGTATTGCTCTCACCAACTGCAGAAGCCTTTCCAATGTTGCGGAGCACATAATAAGAGGTCTAGCAGAGGAGACGCCTCGTATTCGACCCAGGTTGCGCCGCCGCCGACATCCTGGAAGGGGGCGCAAAAGGGACAAGATGATGGGCCAAGATCCGCTCGAAAATTAGTGTCAAAGTCTGTTCAGGGTGGGGAGAGGACCACTGTTTGCATTTTGGCCTTCACCATCCCATCCGTAGGGATTTTGTGAGGGGGGAAGTCTAAGCCGCGCGCGCTCGCTTCTTCAGAATGAGGAAGAAAGTAAAGCCAAGTTTTAACTAGATCAGCTTCACAGTTTGAAGATCAGCTCCGTCAAACCATCTGGACAGATCAGGCATCACTCCATCGTGCCTCATTTGTACTGACCCCACCCGTTCATAGACGTCAGGGCCCTCACCAATGACGGGCCTGACAACCATGATGAAGGAGACGGCAAGCTGCAGACCAAAATACTCGGCGTCCTGTAAAGGAGTCAAGCCATTGACCCATTCGTCACTAGTACCAACATCTCCCCATATCATGTCTGCCCCCGCGTGAAACACCATCTGGCGGCTCGAGATCTGCTGCGGGACATAGTCGGGGCGGTACATACTTGGGCGCGCATACTCGCCTGTGGACGGATCGCGGGCCTCTAGATGCATACATGTATATCTCAACCCCTCGGTACGAGGAATCGCCACATCGACGTAAAGGAGTCTTACGGGAATGATTCTCGCCTTCAGGTGGACGTCACCTCCGCAAACACTGCCCGTCTCATCGGGTCCGGCATGAATGCACTGGGCGTCGATGATTTGTACGAGGGGTTGGAAGTCCCGAGTGTCCCAGTTCACGTTTCCAGATACACTGGCCCAGGACCACGAAGGGGCGACGTAGCGGGACGATACAGTCGATAGGCGTTTCCCGGGTGTGTATGCGGCGTGCCAACAGAGGCCGAGGGGCAAAGAGGATGACCAAATGCCAGCCAGGTAGGTGCCGAGACTGATATCGCCAAAGGGTCTTTTGAGTTCTCGGTCAGGCTCCGGGTCCTTGGAGGCCGCTAGGAACTGTTTTGCCAACCCCGACAGGGCAGGCAGCCGATCAGTCCAGACTGACAAGTTCCGCTCGCTATATTCGTATACTGTGTTCAGCCACAGTGTTTGCTTGTCCGCTGCCGAGCATTCGCTTTCGGCCAGAGTCCTCTGCCAGGAATATGTGCCGAACTCATGACTGCCGGGAGCAAGGTAGCCGCATTGGCATTCGAGCACGCCACCGGCACAGTCCCACAAGACCTCATCCACGGTCATGTGAACAACTCGTCGGGCCAGGCGCCGCTCTTGAAAACACCAGGCCCGCGTCGCCAGAGGGTGCTGATGAAAAAGGGTCTCGGGTGGTTGATACGCCAAAGCGGGCAGTGTGATGCCGTGGACCATATCGTGGTACGTTTTAACCCCATGGTCTCTCCACAAGGCTCTATCCCCTGTTGCTGGTGGTGGGAGTGGTATAGCCGCCGATGCTCGCCATGGTCGCGAAGATATGTTAGCCGCACGGAACATGCCAGTTTGACTATCGGGGGACGCGTCCGCGCTGAGCATGAGGGTACCGTAGGAATAGACTTCACACATGCGGCTCGATTCCACCATCCAGTCCGCTGGTGAGTTCTGAATGATGCAGAGGGCGTCGATCCAGAGGTACTGGAAGCCGAGACGCTCGGTCAGCGCGACGGCATCGCGGAACGTCTGGGGAAGGATGTCCCATGGGATACCGCGGGATGACATTCTGGCATCCAGGTTCTCGAGTGTTGTTTTCACGTCGGACGGAAAGGACTTGCCCCAGCAGTGACTGAGGGTCACATAGGGCTGGGGAGAGACGCCTGATGCGATGCGTATGACATACTTTTCATGGGCAACTTGGACATGAAGAAGGCGCGTCGGCATGGTTGGGGGGGTTGGGGGTGCACACGAGTGGTCCTCGAGACAGCTGCGGAGACGTTGGGCGGCAAAGGCAAGTTGTTGATGTGGGTCGCCATGAGGAGGCTCTGTTCCGACGAGGAAGAGCTTACAAGGCGAGGAGGTTGCTGGGAAATGGTCACAAGGTGTCCAGCCGGATCGTGGGGCGTGTAATTACATGACGAGATTGAGCACTTACCTGCGTCCCTATCGACGTAAAACACCAGCCTTGGCTCTTGGTTGTGGTCGGCATCCCCGAATACCTTTATGGAGAAGTCTGGCCTGTCGAAATTTCTTTTGTCGGCCGGCATACGAAACCATGGCAGCGTGGGTATTTTCTCACGTCTCTCGGGATCCCAAGGCGGGGCGGCAATGATACCGCCGTGGAGGACAGAGCAGAACCAGCACCCTCGCTCCGCGGAACCGCGAAGCTGGTCGAGAGTGACATCGATAGAAACGGGCACGGGCCGTGAGTGTGATTCTTGTGAGCTTGATTGAGGGCACGCAGAGTGGAGAGAGGCGCACACACAGTCCGGGAGGAAGTGGTTTTCGGGTGTAGCAGCCTTCCCCCTCCCCTCCACCAGCTGATTCTGATTCTGATTCGCTTCTGGAAACTCTTTGCTTGCAGTTGCAGCTGCATCCACCGCGTGGGCGTAGCCGAGATGCCGATCGACGTCATCCACCGTAAAGCATCCTGGATACTCTCGGCCGGCAATACGAGGAGCGCCATCGTTCAAGATTGAACCCATGGCTTTGTCACAATTGGGTCCAAGGAGGACGTTGTCTCCCACCAGTTCGCCGAGTCGGATCAGGTACGGATCCGTACATGTAGATTCCCTGAATCCTTCCGCACAAAAGCGAAAAAATTAGTCACATCCCGGCAAATTCCCCTCCCTGGCCGGAGCCCGGAGGCGTTTTTTCCAGTGCTTACTCATCGATGTACAAATCTTTGAGGCTACCAAACACGATTTCTTGGCCGCGAATTTGTCTCTGCCAAGTTGGTGAT
Source organism: Lasiosphaeriaceae sp. G1095 (assembly GCA_027569635.1). Classification (NCBI taxonomy): domain Eukaryota; kingdom Fungi; phylum Ascomycota; class Sordariomycetes; order Sordariales; family Lasiosphaeriaceae; species Lasiosphaeriaceae sp. G1095. Next base: position 18,325 of record JAPDFK010000410.1, on the reverse strand, counting down.
TTGCTGGCAAAGACTCACACTATTACGATTATGCGTGCCTAGGCAGCCGGTGGCGAGATGGAGACAGTCTTGAATAACCGCAAATCTGGTAACTAATTAGAGCGAATTATTTTTGTGATGTAGCCAGCAGAGGCCAGTGCATTGATGTTTCTTTCGAGATTGTCACTGTTGCCGCCCGTCGACCATGATGACGGCGGCAGAGTGGTGGCAGGCAGTCGTATGAAGCCGGCGGGGTCTCTGTCTCTGCGGCCAGGAAAACTCATAATGGCCTCGGATTCATCCGTCCTGGCTCTGGCGGCATACCCCGATGCAAACGCCTGTCCGAACCCTTGAATTGTGTAAGCCACCAGTTCGTCGTCTTCGGTTCCACCGACGGCGAGCCGTCCGTCCCCGCCGCGAGCCATGGTTTTCAGCTTGTACTGCTCTAATGTTTTCCTTTTATTGGTGGCCTTGTCTCTCTCATGCCGCTGGCAACGGCACTAGTCCATTGAGTCCCGCTTCATTTTGTTCGCGACGACATGAAGCAAATGGGAGAGGTTCCTGCTCTTCCTTAGACTTCCTACATATGGCCACCAGGACACTAATACTACGGAGGAAAATAGCTCAAGGTGGGGCAAAACCTACTCGTCGATTGGCCTGTGCTGTATCCCCTCTTTGTCCTCGTACGCTCCACCCCACCTTTATCTCTTAAGCCACCCCAGATTGAGTCGTTCCTAGGTGCTCAGCCAATGTCTTAATTATAATAAACTGCCAGTAATTAGATGAAATTGTTGCATCCTTCCTAAAGCATCGTAATAAGAGCGGTAATATCAAGTATCTGTAACAACGTTCCCTCCCATACGTCAGATTATATATACTCTAGTCCCTTGACCACCCTCGTTATTCCTACTTATTTAACGCTGCAACGTCAGCAACGCCGGGCGATACGGCAACTTGCCTTAGTCGCCGCCGGGCCCCGGAGCCCGTCCCTAATAGAGTAGCTGCAAGTTGTATAATTAGATCGATCGTCATGTTCTGGTCCGCGCTGACGCGAATCAGTTCGCCGTGGCTGATGTCGTTGCTCCAGGTGGCGCTGCTGTTGGCCTTGCCTGCGAAGGGCCGGCTCTCCGTTGCAGCCTGCGGTGTCCAGGCGCCGCCCAGGTTAGTTGGCGTAAAGGAGCGGAAGTAGCGACCGTTTGCTCCGATCGCCTCGACGATCATCAGGTATTTGTTCTCACCCTATTTAGACCGTATACACCTACACTACCTCGAACGAGTTGTTGGTCATATCGCTCATAACTACGGCCGATAACGTGCCGAAGCTGCCGGGGAAGTTGCCGATGGGCATGCTGGCTCGGTAGATCTTGCCGTTGTCGCCTGTGAAGAACAGGTATATGTTGGTGCTGTCGCCGATGACGGCTTGGTCGATGTAGCCGGTGCTGGAGCCGGTGATGGTTCCTGAGAAAAGGGTCTGCACCGACGACCAACCGTTGGCATTTGTCGGGTCGCCGGATGTCTTGTAGGAGAAAGCGGTGGGGCCCTATTGGTAAGCGAGCACCTAGATACTCTTGGGGGCGAAGAAAAAGAGCGAGGGGGCAACGGTTGCAGCGTTCATCTTGTTCTGGCTCGCCGTGGCCGTCGGACCAGTTGCTAAAAAGGCCAAAGTTCATTGAGCCCCAGCTCGATCCAGTATCATACGTCGTCGCATACACGAGATGCTAGCCGTTATGTAGGACCGTGGTGAAGTCCTTGAGAGACACCCATCCCGACTTTGGGCTTACGAGTGGACCAGTCGATATCCAGCGGTACGTCGAGGGCAGGCCACTGCACGTCGAGGCCGTCTGTGCCAAGGTCGACGCCGCCGATGTGATCAACACAATAGTCTTGAGAAACATTATCGTAATGGTTTTACCGCACAATGATAAGTTGAATAGGTCATTGTTTCCAAGAAAGCAAAAACCCAGGTTGTGGGTCTCTTTATATTTAAGTATTTTTATTTATCCTCACCATTAAGTCGCGATAACAATATCCGATACAGATTCAGTATGTTAGTCCGGGTCTAAAACGTAGAGTTGATCTCTCCGGCTCGCCTACCATCTGGTAGCGACCCGGGCGAGATCTTCCACCAATCTACAAGATCTGAGCGGGCGAAAAAAAATGCAACCCCGAAGGCCACAATACCTATATATCCTCAATTATTCCGTAACAAGATGCGGGGAGCACCCCTGAAAAGCTCCGCACGTTAGAAAACATAGTAAAATGAACCTTACAAATATTAATTAATAACCCCGCCGGCCTCCTCATTGGTACGCTTCTACCTCCACACGAGCTCTTCATGGCCGCACTGCAACGCACCACCATCATCAGCTAAGAGTGTAGTCCAAATTCGTCAGATCTAGGTCGTAGTTTTTTTTATTGCGGAAGTAAAGTGGCGTACGCCAAGACCGGCAATAGGATATCCGACACCATCACAGGAGAATTGGCTTTTTTTATGGAGTGAGAAGGGGATTTTTCCAGTAGCTTAATAGCTAGTTCATGTCCATGTACTCGGTGAGCCGGCCGGAGGAAGGGAAGGGGAATGCTTGATCATTAAACTCGGTAGGTACGTAACTTTACATATCAAACTGCCGTAACCACAACAACACAACAACAACAAAACAAACTCTCAGCAACACACATACAAAACCAACCCAATACAGAGGCTGGTGAAACGAATTGCTGCCCCTGTGATCACGAGGACTGTATGCCGTACGCCGGAAGTAGTAAAAGTCACTGCATCGAAGGTGAATAAAGAGAAAAAAAGATATATTAAAAGCCATGTCAAGAATTGGTCACCCTCCTTTCCGCGAAGGAGCTGCGTATCCTACTCTCTCATAGAGGGGCTTGGCTAAGTGTGACAAACGAACTAAACTACACTAAGGAAATAGCTCCTGTTGTCTGCCGTGGTGCAGTTGGTCCACCCTGGACCCAGATCCGGATACTTGCACTAGAAGTATTCATTTTCCGCGTCTGGCCCACTTGGCGCAGGAAACTGGGGGTAGTCCGCGAAAAAGGAGTGAACATCATGCGTAAAATGCGGGCCGAGAGCCAGCTGATTGTGATCCGGGTGGTAGCTCGGCAGGGATGAGGGAAACAAAGCCGACAAGTAGAAGCTGAAAGCTTTGCAGCTCTCCAGGATACTCATCTTGAATAGGTGGTGTGTCACATCTGCCGGGTAGCCTTTGACATATAGAGAGAACAACGATAGACACCATGGACGCAGGACATGATGGGAATGGTTTTAACCCTTTGACATGGAGCATGATGAGCTCTTTGTCTTCCCTGCTGCTATTTCCTACATAACTTGAAAGAACATCGCGCAACTAACTGCAGTTGTCCGTTTGATCGAGCCAATGAAGCATACTATCTGTGAAGTCTAATTCCGACGACAGCCAGCCACAGTCCCTATCTGAACGAAACAGGCAATGCTTAACTTTGATCAGACATATTGCTGGCTGATAAATGATGCAGCTTGTCGCGCCATTTCCTTCTACGGAATACCTAAGCGTCATCGGAACCTGTCAACTCCAACACAACTAACTCACTTTGCAGTGTCACCGTCTCCACTAATCAGCTCATATTGCCGTGATTATCACCAAAGCGGCTACGTTACCTGCATATGCTATAATGCAGACCGCTTTTGGTAGTAGAGCCATTCCCAACAATGCCAACTTGGGCACCGGAAGGCGAACGGGGTATATTGCCCGAAATTCCAAGCTAATTTTGAGGGGCCCTACTAACACGGCTGCATCATAATTAGGGGCTGTTCGAGGATAGCCACCCAGAGGCTCCTGAGCTATTCCAGCACAAATTCGGATCATATTAGTCCTGTAACAATGGGGCATATTAATGTACTGACTTCACCCCTTGAGAGATTCATAATAGCAAGGACGTTGCAAGTATCATCTTGTCCTCCTGGATGATTATTTAATCATTTTCTAGCTTTCTGTAAAGCAATACGTGCCCTTGGGTGTGGTTGGTTTGTCCAATGCTTGGCTGAGCCAAGCTACCCACTCTAGCTGCCGTGCGGCAGTCAGGGCTCGGCGTCCGCAGCCCACAAAGATGACTGGGGATTTCCCTCTTGCCCCTTAGGCCTGTTTCTCGACCTGGCTATCCTAACAATGCATTGCAACATGGAATGACGTAGACGCTATCATGTTTCAGAGGCGTGCCATGATCAAGGCGAGGCCCGTGACGGCACCTCTGGACATACGGGGTATTTCATTCTCTTTTGCCATGAAAGCTGAGATTCCAAGAAAGAAATATTACGGAATCCGAAGCCCGGGAAGGCTGACGAATTCGGGGAAAGTGTCCGTGGCAGGCTTGCCAGGTCTGGTGGGGTGAAGTTCTTGGATCCTGAACGAAGGCAAATTTGACACCTTCATCCCCAAGATTCAGCAGACTATTGAGCTAGGGTGATATGGGTGGAAACGAGTTGCCCTCCAATTGGTCCCTCGGCTGCCCATGGCCGAATCTGTCAAGGCTGCCCCCATGGGTTTGGACCGTGACATACCCCAAAGCCAGGGACATTCGGTATTCCCCTCGACAGCCTCCCAACGTCGCGATTGAACTGCGCGAAGCACTTCAGACAGCAACTTGTATCCCCTAGTTGCGCCGGTGAAGGAACTTGACAAATAGTGATAGGAACAACTGGCCCTTGTAAGCTCTAGCCTCTGGTAGCCCTGAAACTTTGGGGAAGCTGGCAGCCAGGCCGCTCCCGCGTGCAATTTCTGTCATGATACTGGTACGCTGGAGCTCATTGCACATCGGACCAGCTGTAAAGGGCTAGTCGGAGAAAGACTTTATCCGCATGGCCTAATTAGAATCCTGCAGCTGGGCACGCAGCTCTCTTGCTCTCCGTTGTGCTGTTTGTCGCGTTCTTAAGGTTTCAGACGACGTTATTCATCCCTACATGATTTAAATCTCCAAGCAATAAGATGACATGGCAACTCACTCTTAGTGACGCATGGCATTTATTCATGGAACTAAGTAGTTCACAACTTCTAAGTACCACTCCCTAGAGTCTAAAGGTTCACAGAATCAAATGTCGTAAATACTAATAATACGTAATGGCTTATCGGAATTTGGCTCAGCCGCACGTAACCAGGCTCTATTCTTGATGCGTTGAATCATAAAATTTGGAAAGGGCGAAGGCCGGTTCCCAGATGCCTAATAATTGCAAGCACTCCCATACTAATTAGGTAGGTAGTGCCTCGCATCATATCTACCCTCGACAACCCGCACCATGCCTCGCAATACTACTCACTACCTCAAAACACTCTAGTTCGATTCACCGGTGGGCATTGTATCACGCCGGCTGCGATGCGGCTCGTTAACGTGGAGACAAATGCACTGGAGGAATTTTTGGGCGACGATGTGCCCAAGTACGCCATTGTCTCTCACACATGGGGCTCCAAAGAGGTGTCTTTACAAGACTAGAAACTCGTCGAGTCAGCCCAGCTCAGCTAGCAAAATGACTTTTTAGGCTATGGTTCGATTTACGGGGATACTCAACGACACGGCACCAGCCCTCATTTGATTCGGTGGCCGCTGGTTGAGTGGCCGCCGGTTGAGACGCAGTTGGAGGGGTATCGAAAGATTGTGAAAGCTTGCGCCCAAGCTGCGCGCGACGGGTACGGTCATGTCTGGATTGACACCTGTTGCATCGACAAGACGAGCAGCGTCGAGCTGTCCGAGGCGATCAATTCAATGTTCTATTGGTACAAGTCCTCTGCCGTCTGCTATGTCTTTCTGTCCGATGTGGATTTGAGCACCACGTCCTCCCAAGGCGACAGGGACGCGGCCATCAGAAAGAGCCGTTGGTCCACCAGGGGTTGGACTCTGCAGGAGTTCCTTGCGCCGCCCAACGTCCTGTTTTATGACGCAAAGTGGAACCTCATTGCCTCAAAGGCAGACCTGGTCGAGCTCCTCAGTTCCATCACAGGCATCGCTCCAAGATTCGTCAACGGTACCCACGACATCTTTACGGCGAGCATCGCGTAGCGCATGTCGTGGGCATCCAAGAGGCAGACAACCCGCCTCGAGGACATGGCATACTGCCTGCTCGGCATCTTCGACATTCACATGCCGCTTCTATACGGCGAGAAGGAGAGGGCCTTCTTCCGGCTGCAAGAAGAGCTCGCCCGTCAGACCGAAGATGACACGTATTTTGCGTGGGGCTGGCAGATGCCGCTGGACCGGGACTGCCATGGCATATTTGCCACATCCCCGGCCGAGTTTCTCAACTGTGGCGGGGTGACACACGACGGGACAGAATGCGCAAGCGGGCCCGTGCAAATGACCAACAAGGGGTTGCAAATGCCGCTCAGTATCCACTCGAGGGGCCGAGACCTCCTAGCGCTCCTTCGGTGCTGCAAGTATGGGGACAAGATCCTTGCCTTCCCAATGGACAATGACGAGAGGCTGGCCGACGGTGTGGATGTCTGGCGAGTCCCGGGAGGCCGCGTCGTTACATACTACGACGTTTCAGCGCGATTTAACGTGACAGGATTCCTGAAGAGGACACCGTCTGCCAGATTTTGGAAATCGCAGTCGGTGGGAATGCCCGTCGAGATCCGCGGGCTCAACGGCACGCCAAGCCCCTCAGCCTTGACTCTGCTGGAGGCCTGGCCGCCTTATGTGTGGATGCCCGGTAGACCGCGGCCGATTAGCGCGCCTGGCCAGTGGGACACGAATAGGATTCTGATGAAAGTCATTCCGAGCACTGGGTCACTCGTGAAGGAGTCCGTCATCATTGTGCTTGATATTAAAGGCTCGAAAGCTGTTGACAAGGACGGGGTGGATGGCGAGTTCCAGGTATCCGGTATTCGGCCGAAGGTGATCCAAGGGGATGAGCTGCAGAGGGGGGCAGGAGACGCCTACAATTCTCTTTCCACCATATGTATCTATGGCGACGGAAGGGAGACGGGCTACCGATCTCTTAATGACTATACCAATGAGGCAGAGCTGTGTGGGAGCCGCGTGTCCGTCGAGGTCACCGAAGGGGAAATTTGGGTTGTCGACGTGAAGGTGCATGGGGCCATGAATAGAACCGGATAGGAACTTCAACGGAAGCTTCATAATTATTAGTCGATTTCGAACGAATAACTCGAGAGACTGGGAGTATAACTAAGCATTTTCGTGGCTTCTTCGCGCCCATACCTACCCTAACTAAGTAAGCCTGATCTAACTAACGTTATAGTTAATTGATACGCAACTATATTTCTCTGCTTCACCATCTTTCTCTACGCGAGAGCCCGTTACAAATACGCTACCCCTCGTCAATAGTATAAGGATGCTTTAAGAATGGTATGAAGAGTCATATAAATCATTCCCCCTACCTTTTCAATCATCTTTCAATGGGTTCAAATTCCTCGTGGGATGTAAGTAGTTTGTAGCTAATGCATTGTAAGATGACTCACTAAGAGGAAATTCATCCTCTTCAAAACGGTCAGAGTATAGAGGCATATCGTTGCTTCCTTGGAAGCCTAAATACTTGAGGTATCAGGCAGGTAGCTCCTCCCATAACACTGGTTCTCTGCGTCAATCCGCCTCTAATTGAGCGAGCGGTTTTTTTATCACCAAATGCGATTTCACCCCTCTCGCCCTCTCCACTGCACGCGGCTCCATCATTTTCGGAAGCTAGCCGTTTTCTGGACAATTTCTGTATTTGCTACAACGTTGCAGACTAGACTAGAGTCACGCCGCGTCACGGCAAACCCCCAACCTCAGGTTTGGAGCATTCAATTCCAGTAAGAACTTGAAGTCCACCAACCTGCTTCACCAGTCACACACAGTCTTGTCTTCGATCCTCCAAGAATTTGGGTAGGACGGCGAGCGCCCCATACGCAACAGCCTAGCCGCCCGACCTGGTTCCCATATCTAGCACCCGTTTAGCGCCTTCGATCGAGCTTACCACAAAGAGCTTCCCCCTCCTATCTTATTGGGCCGGGGAAAGGTCCTTTCATCGGCTCGTCCTCGGATGCAGGCTCGTTTTCGCCGCGGATATGCACAAAGTAACATTGAGGAATCCGCAGAGCCGCGTGCTACTGACCTTTCACCCTATATCCCTTATCCGTTCACCCAATAAAAAGATGGCAGCTCGCGTCACCATCCTGCGCGTTAGGACGTCAAATCACTTTTGCAACCCTCCGTATTACCATTTTGGACACCTCAGCTTGCGTCAAAAAGTTCGTGGCAATGAACTGCACCATTTCCAGCACAATAGCTACGGAAAGAATAGTAGCCATCACTTTTCGAAAAACGCGGAAATTTATTGAGGGAGATTTTGTTAATTGGAAATAAAGGGATATTGTTAATAATATCTAGTTAGTAGCTTTCTGCTACTTCAGCCTTTCAAGCAAGTAAAACTTATAACTAAGAAATACTAACAAAGATATAACCAAACTTGTCCTTATAATACCGACAATGACTTAGGCACATACAAGCCAATAGCTGCCTTGAGCTATCTAAATATTTATAACCACCGTTATTAGCCCCATAACGGAATTTAAGAAGCAAGGTCTCAGAGGAATTAGCCCGGTGATTTTAAAATAGTATACTAAGGACATACAAGAATAACTTTATTACCAGCCAAACGTAATTGTACTTCAAGTTCCACCACAGCCACAAAAGACCAACTGCCCCAACCGTGCAGCAAACCAGGGCCACCCAGAAAAGAGGCATTTTCTACACTTCCTTCTAAAGAAGTCTTCCTGGTTCGACCTTTCCGAGGACTGTTGCTTTGTTCAGAGATGTGAACGTCCTAGGGAATACAATGTATCCAGCAAAAAGGAGCCAAGAATACATATACTTAGACTTCACGGAATCGGCCTCCAAAACCTTCCGCTCGTATTCCGTAAGTATGTCAGCTACCTTACTTATACCAGATGGTACTTTTGGGCGTTCAACGCACTTCAGTCCATCAACCAGTCCATCGACAGCATGGTTGTCGCGTACGTCGGCACATTCCCCGATGTCTTCTGGGAGGGCCGGGACCCGCAATTATGGCCTCACCCTGCCCCGATGTCTACTGAAGGTCACCAATACCGAAATGAGATGGCAGAGCTGCGAGCCGAGATTCAAATCTCGATAGAGAACCTGCGGGATCTGCACAAGAGGAATGAGCACACCAAGCAGGAAATTCTACTGTTCAAAGAACAAATATCAGCCGGGAGCTCCATAGCTGAGATAAAGCGGTCGATCGATCACGGGGAAAACATGAAGATGCTGACGGGCATCTCGATGATCTTGCTCCCAATGACCTTTGTCACGGTATGTTCTTGGTGATACACAACGCAACTAACTACCCCTGAAGCAATTTCCAATTTTCCAATCAATCTATATTAACAGAGCCAAATCTCCAATCTGCCTCTGACCTACCTGACCAGTAGTTCATTTTCGGCATGACCAAGTTCCACATCTCGCCGCAGGACTGGCCGTTTCCAGTAACCATGGTCTCGATCTGCCTTCCCGTTCTGTTCTTTGTTTTGTTGGCGCACAGAGCAGTAGGCCGTAGACTGTTGGAATCGTTTGTTTACAGAAGCATTGTATGGTTTCCCCTCAAAGTCATCCCCTATCCGGTGCGCATTCTCTTTCGATGTGGCCGAGGCTTAATGGTGCGATGGCGCCGAAGGACAAATCGGAGAAAGACAGAGGTTGAGATGAGGGCAACTACCCCCGAGAACATGGTATGATGGGCAAAATATGGGCGCAAACTTGACATGAATATTATTATTGCGGAGTTGCACATAATTATATTTTCAGGATTTAATTTGATAGGTGGGCAATCTTCTCCGCTCGCTGTTACCTGGCAAACAAATGGCAGTTTGCACCTTAATTACCTCCCTTACCTTAGGTTTGCTCCTGCCACCCCTCAGCATAGACTTGCTTTTGGCACAAGCAGTACTGAAGCAGCGACTGGGAGAGGAGAAGAGAAAACTCCGAAACAACCGCTGCAACTTGCTCCAAACATCATTCCACCAACAGCCATCGTCAGTCAAGCATTGACAACACACCACCTCTTCAAACTCTATCATGCCCCTTGAATCAAATGGATTCGATGTCTATTCTATCCGCAGATCAAGTACACGAGCCGCAACCAACTGGAGTACGAGACCTTCCTCCACACGGTACTCAGTCGGTATGGCGTCACCCTCGGCCCTGACAACATGGTCATCGGCCGGAGCGAGGTGCTGACCTGCAATCCACAACTCGACAGCGCCTTTATCGAGTTTCGCGTTGGCACCTACCCGCGACTCCCCCACCGATGCGACCACTTGGTGCGCTTCTCCTCCGTCGTCAGCCTCGACGACGGCTCCGCCGATGTTGTCAGCGCCATCTTCTTCATGGCCAGGGCGGCCAAGACGACTCTTCAGGGCCGCGTCCACCCGTGGCACACCAAAATCGATTCCGCCTTGGTCATTGAGAAACTGGGCTGCTACAACGAGAGAGAGATATTCAACGCCAGGAAGACGTTTGAGACGCAGCCGCACGACCCCGACACACCATACGATGAGGACACCGACGACAGCGAGGAGGAGAGTCAGTACGGGACCCCGGCGACGAACAACCTGGGCGACACCACCAGCGTCGTGGAACACGAAGACAGTCTCTTCACCATCATCGAGGTCGAGGGAAAAGGCGTCGGGTGCATTGCCAAGCAGACCATCCCTCGCGGCACGCGCATTCTCCGCGAGGCACCCATCTTCTCCATCCCCTACACCGAAGACATCCTGGCGGGCGAGCCCATTTACAACTCCATTGTCAGTAAGCTCCGGGGCTTGACCAAGGAACAGCGGGACGGCTTCTACAAGCTCAAGAGCCACGCCTTAAGCCACATCAATCCATCACCACTCTTCTCGCCCGCCATCTTCATCACCAACGCCTTGCCGCTCAAGGGCAAGGTGGAGACTAAAGGCCTCTTCCTGACCGCCTCCCGCCTCAACCACTCATGTCTGCCCAACGCCGAGCACGTCTGGGATTGCGAGGCCCAGCACATGGCGTTCCACGCGATACGTGACATCGAAGAGGGCGACGAGATCACCATGTCGTACCTCGACAATGGTAACAGCGAGACTTTGATCACGCCGCCGAGCATCGAATACCGCCAGGCCTTCCTCAAACAACACTACAAGTTCGACTGCGCGTGCGAGGCATGCGTAAAGGTCCCGCCCAACTCTGCCGCCCGCGCCGAGAGCAACGCGCGACTGGCCGAGATTCGCCAGCTGCGCGGCGAAGACGACGGTTACAGCAGCAGCAGTCCCTCTGGATCCAATGAGCAGAAAGAGGAGGAGGGATAGCAGCCCAAAAGTCTTAGGTCCTTGGCTGCAGCGCACCGGTTACTGCAGATCCTCTGGGACGAGGGCATTGACGATCTGCGCTTGGCCGAGGCGTACCACCAAGCCTATCTCATTTCGGTAGGCGTGGGCGACAAGGAGCGCGCCAAGTTGTTTGCCCAGCTTGTGCACGAAGAGGAGAGGAATCTAGCGGGGGAGGATCATCCGAGGACCCAGAGGACCAAGGCCCTCGTGAGGAGGCCCGTTGAGGATACCAGGTTTCGCCGTCATGAAGCGTACGATCCGACCGAGTAGGATTCGCTCGGCAGGGTGAGGCGTGAGGAGGATGTTGAAGGCGTGGCGAAGTGGATGTGGGACACGAGTTGCTGGACGGATTTTCACTGAGCGTTTGTTGTTTGAATGGTGGATGAAGGAGTTGGGTGTTGAGCATGGGATCAGGATGTTCGCATCTCGGTAGATGTCAATAATTAGACACAAGCGTTATCATGATTTTAATTATGCAAGCAAGGACAATCGCCACTTGATAGGCACTTGTCAATATTTCTAAACCATTATTTGGCTTCCCAGCTGCTAAGTGCTCACTAGAATACATGGTCATGACTGTTACAAGGTACGTACATGGAGTTGTGAGGCAAAATTCACCCCTATCTCACCCAGTATTATTATGGGATGCCATCCGCCAGTGTTGGAAAGCTGAGCGGGTGAATAAAGTTGAGTATTTCGTGGCAGATAACGCAGCAATGCCCAACGACCCCTTAGACTTAGTCGATACATCTAGGCAGCTCTTGATCCTCAAGACTGGAAGGCTAGCATTCCTGCCGTCTACTATCGCCTTGGTCGGAGTCATATTTCCTTCCTTCTTCCTCCGCGGACATGGATCCCATCCGGCAAAGTTGGCTCCGGGCCCAACGAGTAGTAAGGGCGACCTTGGATCGCTTGCAGCTCAGCATTAACCCCCATATCCCCAGATCTCCTCCCAGGCAAAGCAGACCAAACCCACCCAGGCACCCAGTCCAGGTTCGACGTTCGATCGTCCTTCTGCATATACACGCGAAACGCCTCTCTGTACCTCCCCCAGAGAGCGGCACAAAGCACCAGCTCGATGCCAATCCACAGGAAAGTGACAAGCGGCCACTCAAATGCAATCCGGTCCATCAGCACCTTGGCAACCTCTTGGATTTGCGGCAGCGCGAGAGGCGCCCGTCCCCACAGGGTGTAGCAGTCACACCTGTTGAAGATGCCTAGCTGTGTGACCATGATGAGGGTGATAGCCGCGAGCCCCATGATGAAACCCTTGACAAACATGATTTCATACCAGCACCACCATCCATTCTTCTTCTTCTCTCTTCCCTGATGGTGAATATTACCGGGTCTCATATAGCCGACTCGGACCCTGTCTATGGCGAGCGTGAGAAAAAAGTCGAGGAGGAAATTGGCCATCCAGACGCCCAGCAGAGACAGCTGTGCGAAGTTGCGGCAGTCGAACCCCTCGGGCGGCACGCGGTACGAGATCCAGCCTGCCACGAACACAGAAAAGACGACCAGCGATGTGGCGAGCGCAATGTGGGGCCAGGTCTTGTGCAGGTTCGCGAGCGACAGCATCCCAGGCCGCCACGCGTAGAGACCGCCGCTCGCTATGCGCTGGAAGAGCGTGATCTCGGTGTCGGTCTCTTGCCACTCTGCTTCCACTTGACTACTAATAGCAGTAGGCAGAGGAATCCTATCCACCATGATATCCTGCTTATAATGCCTCTCCGCCAGAACCTTGTCCCAGCCTTCTGCCACCAACTTGTCCCTCAGACCGTTGAGAATGCGGGGGATGCTGGTCTCGGTCTGCGCTACGCCGACCACGGCACTCAGAAACACGGCAGGCACCGTGTACAAAAATGGGGCTGACATGGCGATCGAGTATGCCTCGACATTGATCCACGAGTGCGGTTGCGGCTCGACCCCAATCACGCGCCAGTAGGCGGCGCCGATGGCAAAAATGAAGGCAAACTGCGCGCCGAAAATGGGCAGCGCGTACGTCGATCGGTCGGCCGCGAGGAGAGACGCGGCTTCCTCAAAGTGGTTCATGATTTGAGGGTTGGGGTGGAGGAGGAGCTGGTCCCTGTTCCTTGTGTGTCAGCTCACTTGCATATTATTAAGAAAAGGGGGAGATAAACAATAATTATAGGTAGTTTCACACACTCACAAACTATTCAAGATAAACGTCTCGGCATTATCTACACCCCACTCCTCGTATGAGACGCAAAGAAGAGCAAAGGGTTTCCAAAGCGTGCCTGCCCTCACCTGCCGAATTCGTCGCGAAACATTTGGATTGTGTCGTGAAAGTCGCTCTATATGTCCTTTAACGAGGTCGACCCATCCCTGGCACGCATGAACCGTGACCAGCAGCGACGCAATCGTGTTGATGGGATTGCCGATCAAGTGCATCAACATGAAGACGCTGGTGTTGGTCCAGAAACGGAAGGGGAAGGGGGGGCGGCTAAACTGGAGGAGCAAGTTGAGAAGCGGGAGTTTCCATGTTACCTGTAATGAATGAGTGGTCAGTGTCGATTTGACTAACCTAGGGTTGATGGGGGGAGAGGAGCAAACTCACTATTCGGTTCCAAATATCCTGGTGCTCGTACATGTGCCATGATGCCCAGGTTGACCCAGTGATGGCCAGACAAGTATCTCTCGTGATGGAAAAGTACGCCTGTCCACCTAGCTGTGCTGGCTGGAGGTATGGGCTGGCGAAAGGGTCGCTGGTGTTTTGCAGCATCTGGTTCAAGAAGTGGTAGAGCGGGCCAAAGTTGAAGGACCCTACAAAGCCAAGTGTCACGTTTTTTGCCATGTTGACTGATATAAATATTTCAAGCAGGAGTCGACTGAAACAGCAGCACGAGCATCCCCATAGCGCACTGGGCCGGGGCCATCGTGATATAAATACCAACCTATTTGCATTTAATGAGCACCCAAGGTCATCTTTGGTGTACGGATAAGTGACCTTGTGATCCGTCCTCCGTCAATGGAGTGGGTGCGAGCCTTGAGAAAAGTCAGCCCTACACTAAGGTAGGTATCCAATAACGTGGGAGCGGGAGTGATAAAAGCCGTGCCAAGCCACCCCCACGCATTGAAATGGTTTTGCTGGCGCCAACTCTCAGCAGAAGTGGCACTCCTCGCTCAGCCGAACAGCTGAAGCCGTGCCCCAACGTTATCGGAATCAGGTAAGCAAGGGATGTTTTAATGTCTCGCTCGATTTCAAATCCGTTCAAAGGAGCCACGGATGACCACTGGCTTCAATTTGAGCTGCGCCTGCATTATGTCCACTAGAAGTAACGTGTCCCCGATGTCGCACTGACTGTTTTATTATCCCGTTCATCCCCGAGCCCTTCTTTGGTTGTCCTCATTTTCCCGCGAGTGTGGTAGAAAAAGGCTCACCTCGGCCAACGCGACACTCAAAATTGAATTGAAATACATGTACCATGGCGTGACTTTTGCCACCAGCATCACGGAGTTTGTCAGCCCCTTTTACTTTTTTATCTGTTCTCTTCTTTTCTCTTCCGCGTCTATGCGCCATTTGACTGTGTTCTAAGGAATAAATGAGCCTACCCTGGGCAAGGTAGCCTCATTCGTCCATCCAGCCTGACTCAATCCTCCTCGAGTAGAAGAAGACGGCGACTCACTCTTCTCATGTTGCCACTTGATGCGTGCCACGATAAGACGTGGGAACAGGTGCCGAAACTGGGGGTCGTGAGAGTTTTCAGTTATCATCAATAGGCATGGTCCCGGCACATGATTAACAGTTACTCTAGCATCATCAGTGAGGCTCGGGGGATATCATGGATGCTCCGGGGGCGGGCGTTTTATATCTAACATCAGCTCTGGCAATAAAGCGGGAGGTTGGATCACGGACATTTAAGAATAAAGTGGTGGGAGGAAAGCACGGACTAAATAGCTGCTCATTATCCGAGATGAGTGTCCTGCTTGCTGTCTTTTTTGAGAAAACAGTCCCGAAACGGCTGTGAGCTAGTACTACTATGAAAAACGCCAGGTATGCTTCTATATACCCCCAAACTTGTTCCTGTATGTGATGTGACCATCCAATTCATGAAATCATCAATCATGTTTTGCTTATGCAGAACCCGCTGTAGTCTCCTCTTCAACCTTGGTCTCCTCAGTTTTTGTGGAAGAATTGCCAGCGTCGACAATGTTCTCGCTCTTGGGTGCTGCACACTCGTCCGCACCAGGCGCAGCTGACTCCTTGCTCGTCTCAGACTTGACGTCTCCGGAAACATTCCCTCCCTGACTTTCGACCGTGGGCATGGAGCCGTTTGTAAGGACAGTCCCATTGGGAAGCTTCTTGCCATCATCACCCGACACTTTCTTCACCTTCTGAGAACCACCCTCTGGGGATGTGGTATTGCCACCCACGTCCTTCTGACTCTTGTCCTCCTTGCTCTTTTTATCCCCGGCCGACTGTTTCTCCGCCTTCACCTCCCGCGCCTCAGGGTCCTTTTCGGCCTCGGCCTCGGCCTCAGCGTCAGCGTCAGCGTCAGCGTCTTCCTTTTTCTTTGCATCCTTGGCCGCCTTGGCAATCGCCTTGAGCCTCGCCTCTTTTCTTTTTCTCCGACGGTGCTCAACCACCTTCCTAGCTCTTTCCTTTGTCTCGTCCATGAGTGCCTGTTCCTCCTTAGCCCAGGTGGCCATGTGGGCCGTGGCTTCGATCGGCGAGTCCCGGTGGTTGAGCAAGTATCCCTGCAGCTGCGCAGGGGTGAAGACATCATCCGGGATCTGTCTGCTGAACTCGATTGCCAGACGCTGCAACTCATCGTGGGGCAACTGGACCGTGTCCTCTGCAGTGGCGGGCCCCTCTCCGTCGCGGTTGTACATGCGGAGGAACATGAGCTCGGCACTCCGCTTGGAAATGTTGCCCAGGTAAATCATCCTATCGACACGTCCCGGCCGCACCAGAGCTTTGTCCAGTTTATCGGCAAAGTTTGACGTCATGAGCACAATGCGCCCTTCCTGGGATGCCACACCGTCGAGCACATTGAGAAGCCCAGAGAGCGTGCACCTACTAGTGGACCGGGCAGCCCTGTCGGTCTCGTCTTCGACGTCATCGTCGTCATCATTTTCATCGTCACTGTCATCCGATTTCTTAGCGGGGCGCCGCTTGATGCCCACGGCATCGATATCCTCTAGGAGAACGATGCATCGCGGCGGCAGGGCGGTAAACAGCTTCTCGAGGTTTTCGTCTTCGCGCACGCTTGGGATGTGGAGCAGGTACAGTTCCAGCCCAAACACACCCGCCAGAGCCAGCGATAGCGATGTCTTGCCCGTTCCCGGGGGCCCGTGGAGCAAGTAGCCTCTGCGATATGGGATGCCCCGCCCGTTGTAGAACTTGCGCGTGTTGGAATCGAGGTAGTTGATAATATCGGCTACAAGCTCGGCCTTGATTCTCTCGTCAAAGTGTACCGTCTCCAGAGGGCGAAGTGGTCGCAGGATGGTCGTGTCCCAAGATTCCTCGTAGTGGCGGCGCTTGCTGGTGCGAACAGTGACAAAGGCCTCGCGCTCTAATAAACATGAAAACAAGATCAATCTCACATCAGCTCATCATCATCTCATGTTCAAGAGAGACAAACACATAAGCGGGAACAAACAAAGACGTACGCTTGTCGGAAAAGTCTCGGCACATATCCAGAAATCGCTTGATCGGCTTGACAGAGCGGCCCAGGCACATAACCACCAGAGGTTCGTTACCCTCAGGGGCGCCGGCGTACTCGTCAGGGGTGCCTTTGGAGAAGGAGCTGTGGTACCGAGAGCTACTCGTCAAGATACGGCGCACCATGAAAATGTTACGCTCATGGACGAACCATGTCGTCCCGAACGTGGGAAGATACTCGACAGGCATGCGCTTTTCGTGGTGGTAGTCGTTGCGCTCCTGGGCAACGCGGCGGTAATACCAGGCGTCGTTCTGGATGGTCTCCGAGTGGGCCGTCAGGATTCGAGTGTTGCCCTCCTTGCCCAGGACCTGAGATCCCAGCCAGTTGAGGACCTCGCGGTTGAGGCGGTCGTTGCCAGCAATGGAGATGGAGGCTGTGAGAAAGCGGACGATCCACCAGTACAGCTTGGAGCCGGTTGCCTGAATGCTCGCGGCGCCACTGGATGCCGCGCCCATCAGGGCGGCGATGGTGAGCACCGTGGTGAGTTCAACCTTGAGCCATTTCTTGAAGAAGCCCTGCAACACGCCAAAACCGGGGATTCGCTGCTCAAATTGTTCCTGGAGCGGCGTCGTTGAGCTGCCGAACAGTGAGGTGGTGCTGGCCAGAGCCAACAGGTTGTTCATGGCTGCTGCCTAGTATCTGTGATGCTTGGCAGACAGCAGCTCCAACTTTGGATGATGGGGCGTGAGGATATTCTGAGGTTCGGGGGGATGTCTGGTATGTTTGTTGTATGTAATATGTAAGAAATGAGGGCAGGAGATGCTGCGAGTGGAGGGGAGGAATATCAGGTGCAAACGGTCATGTCTCACCTCTAGCAAGGGCTTGCAGAGCAGAATCGGGGAAATGGGAAAGATGGTATGACGAGGAGAAGTTAAAGACGTAAAAGACTGGACAAGGTGGCCGATGAAGGCGGTCTGGTGCGTTGTTTCCCAATCGACAAGCAGCAAAGCTGCACGAGGCACCAACAAGGCAGCCGGCAGCCTGCAGCCTCTCCCAATCCAGGTGTATCTGCGCCGCGCTGGCGCGTTTTTGGGTGCAGGTGCCTCACCCACTGCCCTATCCCACCCCATCAGACGCACAGATGGGGGGGGGGGGGGGGGGGGGGGGGACCGGAGGATTAAGCGCGCGCGGCGGGGCCCCCCCCCCCGGGGGCCCCCCGGGCGCGCGCCCCCCCCCCCCCCAACAGAGGGGATTGTGGAGGGTGGGTTTTTGTGGGGGGCCGGGGGGGGGGGGGGGGGGGGGGGTGGGGGGGGGGGGGGGGGGGGGGGGGGGGGGCGGGGTGTGAGGCGGGGGCCACGG
>JAPDFK010000409.1:0-38135 GCA_027569635.1 Lasiosphaeriaceae sp. G1095 | reverse complement strand
CCCCCCCCCCCCCCCCCCCCCCCCCCCCCCCCCCCCCCCCCCCCCCCCCCCCCCCCCCCCCCCCCCCCCCCCCCCCCCCCCCCCCCCCCCCCCCCCCCCCCCCCCCCCCCCCCCCCCCCCCCCAAAATATGTTGTTTAACGTACAGTCTTGGATGTTGCAGTCCTTGATCTGCTTGAGCACTTCAGGCCAAACAGCGGCATGGCACTCTTTGTACTTGGCCATGAACTCGGGCTTTAGTTTGACAATCTGGGCGAACCGCCGGCCAGGATACCGCGTCCGCGACGTCGTCGGGGATAGCGGCTCCAAGTTGGAGACAATGCTGTCGCTCCGGGCCGCTCTGGTCTGCGGGGACCACAATTGCGACGACATCTTATTATCGGTGTCTGTCGAAACGAGGGAGAGAAGTGAGTGAGTGGGTGAGTGAGTCTGTTTCTAGGATAGATAGCACTGGCTGGCTCTATTGCTAATAAGCTGGCTAGGTAATAAGGTGGGTAGCTATAACGCCTTGGTGGGCGATGGCAAAGTGGTGTGGGTGTGGGTGAGGTGTGTGACGACAAAGAAGTGGGAGCCCAGTTGAACGATCGATTCTCCCCTCCCCCCCTCTCCTCCCCGCCCGACTCCCCTCTCCTCTCTTCGGTCAATGCCTCCATCCCCCTCGGAGGCTCCGACGCGCGGACTCTGTTGGATACTTCTCCAACCCCCATAATCACGCACCCAAGTAGAGAGGGCAAGGTAGGTAGAGGAGGGGAGGTAAGGTAGGTGTGGGAACTTTGTTGGAAGGGCGGCGTCTCGTTTTTTTTTTCTACCCCACTAATTTACCCCCGCATATACTGACGTAGCTACATAGCTTTGTAGACTTGTTGGCCGCAGCAATCACAAACACCCATTCCGAGACAGCTATCCCAATTAGGCTAGCAATGTGACCGGAGAGGAGCTGGCCCCTCCCTCAAGCGAGCGTTCAATGTCTCGGCGACAGCGCATAACCTGGGCGAGCCATAGGGATCAAGATCCAGGAGGGGGAGGCAGGAGGAGTAGGAGGTTGGTTGTGTTGAGGTGTTTGTTTGTTGAAGCCACAAAAAAATAGAAGAAACAGTCTGGTCGAACAAACAACCATGAGTCATCTCCATGTGTCGTGTCTAACACCTTTGGAAAGCATCAAATCTAGAACCTCACACACACACACAAGATAGAAGGGCCGGTAATTGAATCAAGGTCTCCCCTCTTTCCCAGAGCAGCTGAGAGTGAGAGTGAGGGAGGGTGTGGTGATAGTCGTTGATCTCCACTGGGATTGCACATCGAACCAACCCCCCCCCCCCCGGCTCTTGAGAGTGACAGCCTGTCCCCGCTGCTGTACATCCGATCCGATCCATGGTTCATACCCTGGTCGAGGTCGACCACCCTCTTGCACATCACACTTAAGAGACATCCTATCTCTGATCGACTAGATTTTGTTTGTTTGGGCAATTTTCCCCGAATGAAACTAAATCTATCTCCTCTAGCATACCTAGGTTGCTACTTCTCTCTGTACATGTACGTACCTACCTAAGTAGAGAGAGAGAGAATAGAGAGAGAGAGAATAGAGAGAGAGAGAGAGGAGAGAACCGTGCGTCTTGGACCTTGGAACGAGCGAGCAGCTTTTTGCTACACTTGGTAGATGGGTAGGTGGACGCAGCTGGCTGGACTCAGAGAAGGAAAGAAGCACATTCTCATCCCCCGCACGTGAACGGTATCCGCATTATTTTGTAGCTTAGCTGAAAGTGACATTTTCGAGTTTGATGCCCTCACAAGCGCTTCGTAGTCGAAGTGCAAAATATCCGCTGGTTTCTTCGAGATCCTCTCACCTGTATTATCAATGTAGCTAGGTATCGTGGAGGAGGACGATCAAGGCGTCAAGTATTCTTTTCGGACCTTTTTTTTTTTTTTTTTTTTGTTGTCGATTCTGCCAGTGTTTTCTCAATAAGCCGTTTGGGGAGGGGGGGTTATTTACTGAGATAGCTTCAGTCCAATCGTCGTTTCTCAATCATCAGCACTCTTCACTCCAACCATCATCTCATTAACATGGCTCTTGCATTCTCAATGAGTTTCTAACACTTTCGTCGTAAAATATAGGATATAAACCTTGTGCAATAAGCCGTCTCTTAGTTTGTTGGCAGATGGTGTAAGTCCCTCGTCGATTGTGTAGAACTTGTCCGACGTGTACAACAAGGGTTAAAGCTTTTCTAGAATTGGGGACTTTGACAAACGGGCAACTTTATAGATGATATACAACAATTAGAAGCGTGGGCTTTGTATTCAAGAGAATTTGTGTATAACAAGGATTAAGGCTCTTCCAAAATTTAGGGCTTTGACAAACGGGCAACTTCATAGATGATATATAATTACTAGAAGCGTGGGTTTCGGGTGCAAGAGGATGAAGTCTCATTTGGAGATGAATGCAGTACGTAGAGGTCTTGGTTGAACTATTCATTCAATCTCGCGAATTTGAAGTTTGAGTGATCATGCCTCACGTGATACCTATACGAAAAGGCGGCAGGTAATACAAAAACGGCGGGTATCATAACAGCACGTATAACGCTTGATACAGGGAAGATGCATGCCTATATCTAAAAATTTCACACACACAGGTCTAGAAAAGAAAAAATGGAAAGATAAAATGGGTGTTGCCTAGCTCTATAGACCTGTTTATAAAACAAAGAGTATACAGGAGGGATGATTACACAACCCGAAACGAACAGTATTCCAAATGCTCAAGAGCAGCCCACTCGTTTCCAAATATATGAGAAAATAACAACATGGAGCACCACCTCGAGCCCATCCCAAATGCACAAACGCCAACCATGACTCATACCCCGGCTCTCAATACTTGACCTTGGCAAAGTTCACCTAGAACCGCTCCATGAAGTTCTTGCGGACCGTCCACATGCGGGCCCGTTTCCCATAGATGTACATCGGAATAGTCGACAACAGCATGATGAGCTGAATTATCCCAATCCACACGTAAACATCCTTCGGGCCGTCATGCTGGAGCCAGCTAGTAACGAACAAACTGAAGACGAGCCCGTGGAAGATGTTCTTGCTGAAGTTGAGCGTGACGAGCGCCTCGCCCGCGTATTGTCGGTAGCTGTCGACGCAGAATGTAATGGCCGTGGTCGACCCGAGCGAGCAGCCAAAAGAAATAGTACCGAAGAAGGCGGTAGGGACCATCCAGTGGTCATGGACCTGCGCCGACCAGCCAAACCCTATCAGACCAATACCCGTCGTAACAGCCACCGGGATGGCCATGACCAGTCTGAACTCGGGCTCGTAGAGTCCACCGTTCCGCCGTGCCATTGCCTTGACGATAATGTCGGACACCTTGCCCGCCACAGCGGTTCCAAGAATGCCACCGATAAAGGGGCTCAGATAGACAAGACCGGTCTGCAAGGCATTGAAGTGGTAAAACCCTTCTCTGTAGATGACCGCAACAGATTCGGAAATGACAATCAGCCACCCGACGGAACAGGCATAGACAATGGAAGACCATAGTACGGCAGGATACGAGAAGAGAATCAAGGGTCGAATGGCGACTTTATGCCACTTGTCGTTGCTAAGTCGTCCGTGAAAGGGCTTCAGCTGCTGCACGAACGACTGGGCTGGCAGTTCGCGGAGTGCATTCGTATACGCCTGCCGCCCGATTATGTAAACATTCGAGGCCGATTGAGCCTCGCTGTCTATATCACCAACTTGGTTTGTGTGGTTGACCCTTTCACCAATCTTCACAGAAGGGGTTGTTGACCGTGAGTCGGAGGGAATGGCGGGTATATCGGACGGCAAGGCACCGCCCGCTGGGATTGAAGTTTCAGGGGTGCCGAGATGCTCCTTTTCCAGCTCCTTGTTAGATGACCCAGTTGTATCAGGGACAAAGCCAACACGGGTGTTCTTCGGGCGGGCGGGGGCAACTGTTGTTGGACCATCTTCGTTGCTCGGTTCGTCTGATTGAATTTGGCCTCCGAAGCCTTCTCCTCGCAAGACCTCAGGCTGTTTTGAGTATCGGCGGAAGAAGCTCGGTCTTGGGTTTGACTTCCGCGATTTTCTGGGGGTGGGAGCCCGGTCCCAGAAGGTCTCGGGCGCAAACAAGAATAAAAGTATTCCGCAAAACGATACAATAATGGCGACAATCCTAGGCAGAAGATTAGAGCCGCTCAAGCAAAACCCCAGACAGAGTATGCAAGCTTACCAGAAGACCCAACGCCACCCAAGCCTTTGGATGATCAGTGCGCTGATCAAGGGAACAATGTTTTTTCCACCGAGTAGGAGCAAGGTGTAGATGCCTATCCGGAAAGCGCGCTCGTGTAGGAAGAAGATCTCAGCAATGGTGGCAGACGGAAGACATTCGACAGGAGAGACGGCTATGCCTTGAAATATCCGCGCCAGGACCAGCGAGGTGAAGCTGGGCGATAGGGCGCACCAAATCGAGGTCGCAATGAAGAGAATGGCCCCAAACAGATACACGGGTCTCTTCCCCCACAAGATGGCAGTTGGGGAGAATATCACAGAGCCAATGCCCAAACCCGTCATAAAAAGGCCTGTTGTGAGGGGTATGCTGGCAACGTCGACGCCGTAGTCCGTGGCAATGTCGGTGAAGCCCGCAGCGAGAATGGGCGTCATGCCGCCGCCGACCATGCAGAAGAGCCCCAAAGACAGCAAGGCTGAGTCTCTTCGCCAGGCTGGCCAGTTTAGTGGATCGTTGACCGAGTCATCTGGCTGGGGCTCCAGGATAATCCTGCCGTCGTTCGTTTTCTTCTTGAAGGCCTCGGCAGGGGGCGCCTCTGGTGCTGGACAAAAGCCCCCAGCCGTGATGGAGGAGCGAGATGTCCTTGCTGGGGCGTTTCTAAGACCCAGGGGCTCGTTCTTGTCCGAGGCTAGCAGCAGGACCGATCCTATGTTGGAGGTTAGCTGGCGGGTTGACGAACAAACAATAGGCAGGGTCAGGGCAAGGCCTGTGCATACCTGGCACTTCGATAGTTTCCCTATCGTTCAGAATTCCCATGCTCCATGTGGATGGCCCAGTCTTTTCCTGATATTCTTGCTCTCCAGCCGAAGTGCGGCCAAATAGCGATCGCCACGTCCACCCTTTTGGGGGCGGCTCCGTGGGTTGGGCCATCTCAAGCTCGGAGTCGACGGGATATCCCAACACCGCCTATCAAGGTAGGTTTAGCAATGACGCCTAGGAGGTGTAAACAAATACACCAAAAAGGAATCAAGTGTTTCCAAAAAGCTAGAAACGGATATAAGTGAATGATAAGATGATGGCTGGAAGATGAACAAGAATAAATGCAGGATATGGCGTGTATTCTGGGGTGGGGCAAATGATGTTTGTCGTGGGCTCCTGGCTGGCTGGGGAACTTGGTTGGGCCTTTACCCAATGCAGTAACACGAGAGTGACTGCAAAGTCCCTTCCATATCCAAGATGCGGTGACTGTGTTTTTGGTTGGTTTTGTAGAAGATGGTGTGGAAGGAACGATGATGTTCCCTGGAGAAGATGACAGAGAAAGCGGAGACCTTATACTACAACTTAGCTCTATTTTTGGCCGTCAAACGTGGGGTCACCTTTTATTTATTTTGCTGAAGGTTTCGATTCCCCAGGGACGGATGGCTGATGGCTGATGGCTGATGGCTGATGGCTGATGGCTGGGATGGAGCCAGTAACAAGCGAGTTGACTTGAATGAACGTCTTGTTTGGGGGTTGGTCAGGCTCAGAACCAGGGAGTGGGCTGGGATGGAGCCAGTAACAAGCGAGTTGACTTGAATGAACGTCTTGTTTGGGGGTTGGTCAGGCTCGGAACCAGGGAGTGACCTGTTTGGAATCCGCGCATCCGTTGGGCTAGCTGCTGATCCAGAGCGGCCTCCGGGGTAGATCTCAGCTGATAAAAAAGAATGGGACGGTTCAGAGCCCAGAAGATTGACTGGTTGAAGGTCAGGCTTTGGATGGAGATGTATCGATGGCATCCTAGAATTTGCTGGGATAGGTGCTTTAAAGAAGCGGTGTCATGGCAAGCGCTGGTATCCTTCAGACTCGTGCTCGGCTAGGGGGTCCTCCTTGGACTTCATAATGGTCCCTTTACTCTATTACCCCGCCACCCACCCCGCTTGGGAAAGAAGACGGGCAAGTGCAGATGATCTGAGGAGAGTTGGGCCTATCATCTGTGCGTGCAAGGCGTGGTAGCATTACCCCACGAGATCTGGTCTGATATCTGTATGCAGGTGGGTGAGAAACCAAACACGCGACCTGTCTCACATGCGTCGAATTCGGCGCGATGCGCTGTGGCTGGCCGCTGATGGGCCAAGTCTTCCTCTTTCAATGCTTGGCAGGGTCTAAGAAGGCGCTATGACGCACTAAGTGCGCACTACCCCGGCAAGCCCGGACACCCGCCGAGCCGCTGTAACCATCCATCCACTCAAGCCAGATTGTGTCACTGATGATTGATTCCCTTGATTTGACGTGTTTCCATCTTCTTCATATCGCGGCTTTCCTTTCCCCAAGATGCATTTCGTCCCGATAAGACCGGCGATCCTGCCACGTATCCTCCCGCGCGCCATGGCTGCCGCCTCTGCGTCCAGTGGTGGTGGTGGCGGCGTCGTCGTCGTCGGAGCAATGCCGCGCGCCTCCTTCTCCATGTCGCACAGCGTGAAAGCCAAGAACCAAGTCTATGCATCGTGAGTAATACATGTGGAAATACAAATCGCGGGTGGCAGGCTTCAGCCCTGGGCTACTAGTTTCTTATCCTAACGACATGCCATCATCATCTCTGGACTGCTACTAGAGTCCGCAACTCCGACCAGTTCTACACCTACCTGCTTCTCTCGTCCTCGTCGCGGACGCCCCTCTTGACTCTCTGGACGACCTCATATTGCTCGACATGTCGAGTTGTAGCGCCCCTGCTTCAAGAGCCTGTCGAATAGGGCGTTGGCGAGGCCGAGGGAGGAGTCGGGTTCTGTACCGTCGAGAACGACGCACCCGATGTTATGGAAGCCGGGCTGGGTCTTACCTACATGATCAACTCGATCCCGACGCTGCTGAGCTTTGACGCCCAGGAGGCGCAGACCAAGACGAGAGTCTCTGACGGTAGGCAGCTATCAGACCGCATGTTCCTGGAGGGATGGATCAGGACCGAGGCACGGCGACACGGTGATCGCGGCGGAAGTATTTTTGACTACTTGGGTGGCCTCTTCGGCAAGTCGAAATAACCTCAGCCTTGTCCTAGGTTGTTGATATTTGTCAACGCACGTTGTAACATCTTTACCTGTATAATTATGTGGGATAGACGTTAACGGAAGGTGTCCGTCGCTGCATGTACCGTGGCAGACAGCGTGGTAACCGGCAATCGTGTCTGTTTAAGATGATGTACCGAGCCAAAGGTGTTATCATCCAAAAATTTATTGATGGATAAGTGGCCAGCACTGTGGCATCTGCTTGTATCCTTGGCATTCTGCCCCCCCCCCCCCCTTTTTTTTTTGGGGGGGGGGGGCCAAGCCTCGGTCGGTACCCAGTTTTTGTTTCGCTCTCCCATGTTGTTCGCTTTCCTTCCTCCACCTTGGCCCTCTTCGAGTACTCCACGACGGCAATCTGAATATATCCACCCATCCCTGGGGAACCAGCGTCAGTGGTTTAGTGGTAAAATCCATCGTTGCCATCGATGGGCCCCGCGTTCGATTCGCGGCTGACGCATGCCTTGCTTCCGTCAAGGCATCTGGGATGTTTACTTTCTCCCCTTCTTTTGGCTTTTCGATGGGAGACTGATAAAAAAAATAGGCAGGAGAAGTTGGAAAGAACCCCGACAAATAACATCTCTTAATCCAGTTTGGCCGCCGATTACTCTCCAACGCACTGAGAGCTAGCCAACTTTGCCAAATGCTGGATAATGATGTTATTTGCTTGGGGCACTGTCCAACTTATGTTGTCGAGACTTGGCTCCAATGGGCGGAGAGAATGTTCGTTTTTATACCATGTTCTTTTCTTGTATATTTCTTCGTGGTAATGATAACAAAGATATTATCGTTATATTGTCGATTTTTCCGGAACTTGAGATTCCGCAAATACAGACGGATAGAGGTTAGCAAATGGGATGTCCAATTTTTGGGCACAAGTAGGAAAAGGGTGCCTGCGCATTATATAAGTCTAGGTTCTCAATAAAGTCCCAATCAAGAACGCCGTTGCTGCGCAATAAATGAGTTAAAGTCTCCAACAGGGTGGAAGAGTCTTTGGAACAAAAGTTCCTTGACGGATCCTCTCTGATTTGCGTTGCGTCAGTGGCTGCGCAACAAATGAGTTAAAGAAGGTTCCAGAATCGTACGAGGCAATGGCTGTGATAAGAGTCTTCAGAATCAAAGGTCCTATCTATCTTTCTGGTCTGTGTTTTGTCGGTGGCTGCGCAAGATATGAGTTAAGGTGTCAAAGCTCTTTCTGGAAGAGGGGCTTGAGCGGAGTGTCCTATCTGATAGCTAGGGTTTGAGAAAAGTGTCCTATCTGATATCAAGGCTTTGATAGGAGTCCTCGAAATCAAATTTCCTATCTGGTGTCCGGGCTTTGATAGGAGTCATGGGAGCCAAAGTCCTATCTGATATCAAGTCTGTGAGCAGAGTTTCAAAGGAGTCTGGTTATCGATTCGCGTTGCGTTGCTTTGGCTGTCAACTGGCCAGGGCTCGCGGGGCTGCCAAAGTCTATCGTGCATTTTGAGTGGCTGAGTTGACTTACACTGTGTTGTACCATGCACACTGCGCAAAAATGAGGGTCGCTATCGTCACCGAGCCCTCGAGTCCTTGAGTCCTTATCTTTGAGTCCTCGACAAGTGGGACAAGTGAATGTGTCCTTCGTCCATGACAGCGTGGCGTAATGAGAAGAAGCCGCGAGTATAAATACCCTCGCCCCCCCTCCCAATTTCTCCCGACTTGAAACTTCTTCTCATCATCCATTTTCCAACTTCAGTTTCTGAACCAAGCTCGACAACTTCACGGCTTTTCCCAGTATCAGACACAATTGAGAGCAATCATTCACACACAAGTACACACATATAAACACACATACACACACACACTCCTCTCTTTCTATCTCTCTTTCCCAGACACTCTCGTATCGATTGATTGACCCGATCAGTGGTCAATTCGTCGACCGACCGGCGGTCTTGTGACTGGCAATTGATCTCGCTCTTTCTCCCTCTCCCACTCGTATTCCCATCTCCCGCTCGCTCCCATTGCCTCACTTGTCCCCGCTTGTTCGCTCTCTCCCACTCCATCTCTCTCGTACCCAGACACGCAAGTTTGCTGTCTTTTGCTCGCTCACTCTTCCCCGCTTTCACTCGTAGTCTCTCTCTCTCTCTCTCTCTCTCTCTCTCTCTCTCTCTCTCTCTCTCTCTCTCTCTCTCTCTCTCTCTCTCTCTCTTTTTCCATCTCTAGCTCAGACACGCCAGTCGTTGTCTCCCCCCTCTTATCTTTTGTGTGTTACTAATCGCCATACTAACCGCAACAATGTTTGTCGATCTTTTCAAGTTCGACATCAAGGTCCGCTCCCCGGCCGACTTCGGCCCCGTTCCTTGCGAGCACTCACGAGTCTACGAAGTGCCGCGGCGCAAGGCACCCATCGTTGTCGAGCTCTCCGAGGAACACATCCACCCGGCCTGGCAGGCATCCCGCATCTTCTACGAGTCCGAACACACGACAAAAGTCGCCGTCCTCATCCGCCACAGTCAGCAGCGGCGCGCCATCGCCATCGAAAAATGGGTCGAGGTCTCGGTCCACGGCGTCCTCTGCCCCCACCTCGCCGAGATGGCCATCGTCACCAAGGTCGTTGATCGAGAGGAGTGCTTCGCCATCGGGTCCTTTTCCGTCAGTTTCCAGGAGGTGTACGGCCGCGCACCCAGGTGGGAGAAGGGGGAAAGGGCGATTGTGGTCAGTCTGCAGGACTTCCAGAGGGAGTATGCGGTCCAGTGGCATTGGGCAGATATGTGTGGTGGTCTTGGGGACGGCCAGATTGGCATATTTGGTCCACTAAGAGGTGCAGGTTTCAATGCTCGGCGGGTTTTGAACCGATAGAGTTTCTGTTTGTTCGTTTTTGATTTTGGGGGTTTTGGGGGGCATCAGCGATGATAGCGTTTGGATTTCTTTTTTTTTTGTTTAGATCATCCTTTGTTTTTTTTTGGGGGGTTTTTTTTCTTTGGGAGGGAGGGTTGGGACTTTCGTTTGTTTTGCTCTTCTTATTTTCTTGTCGTCATCAGCGTTGATTTGGGGGATAGCGTTTGGCTTTTTTTTTTTTTTTTGGACGGCTGTCCTGTTTGTCGAGGTGTCTTTCGTCCTTTTCTTTTGGTTACTATAGCGTTTTGTTCTTTGGAGCAATTTGCTCGCTGAGGCTCTATCTTTCGAGATATCCTCATTTTTATTTTTGGAGAGCGGGAGACAACCCTCTGGGCTTTCCCATGGTTGTCTTCCACTGTGGCCCTGGTATTACACTGCCTCCAGGTGCCGCGAACCACACACCTTTTTTTTTTCATCGCACTCTCGGGTTTTGGCTCGAGATGTGAGGAAGAAAAAGTAGTTCGGCTGTCGTCGTGGATGGCGCCGCGCTTTGTTCTTCTCGTGGTTCTTCGTTTCGTCGCCGATCGACTGATTCTTCGCCATCATGAAGGAACTCTTGAAATCGACTATGTCGAAGTCTTGTCTCTGGGGGCGGGAGGGACGGAGGTGGCAAGTCCACTCGGAGGGCGGTCCAGCAATGGGCGCGGAGGTGTTAGTTGCTCGCTCGGTCCAGCGCCAAAGGGTGGTGTTTGTTCGAGTCCGTATGCACACATTGTCTCCTGGTGAGGGAATGACGGCAGGTGGGGAGGCACAATCCAAGTTTTGGTTTACAGTTATAGGCAGGCACGGGAAGGTCCTCCGAAAATGCCCAATGGCTCCCACCCAAGTGACCAGATACCCCCAAGGCCGAGGAAGATACCATCTTTCTACCATCAATTATCTCCCACCTCCCTCAAAAACGGACAAAGGAAAGACAGAAAGGCCCGAAGCTTCTCTCTGTTCCTGTAACCTGGCCTGAGTCTTTCTCATCCCTTTCCAAACCAGTATCCAAGAAACCATTTGGCTTGTCTTCACCAGAACACTGGTCCACCATATATAGATAGATAGGGGGCGTGTTTACTTTGTCATCACGGTTGGTTGGGTGGGCAACCCACCCTGTAATTTTAGTGATATTATTTATCAAATGATTACTTGGCCGGCCCGCTGATCCGTCGTATTCGTTTACATACCTAGCTACCTCTTCCCTGATTGAAGAATATTGGAATTCACCACGTTACGTGGGTAATCTGTTTAACCTGTCCTGAAATATGCGATGGATTTCATAAATGCCACATCTGGATAATTCAGAGATTTGTTGTTAAAGGGATCGACCTTATTGTTCGCTCACTCTTTCAAGTTGTTTGGGTTTCACTTGTCTGTTGGGGCAGTCAACCCAGCTCATGGATTAGGGCTACCAGTGCATAATATGTATTCGTGTGTGTGTAGGCAAGTATGTGTGTGAGTGTGTGTGTGTGAGTGTGAGTGTGTGCGTGGGTGGATGGAATATAGACAACCCCCTTTCATCACACAATGCATACAAGCACCGAAATAACCAAAAATACCAACCCGCAATCGAGCAACAAGTATATACTAACGGTACACCACTAAGTCTAGACTAGAAACTAATCTGTATTAAGGCAATTAGGACCGGGGACTTGCTTACTGCCGGGCTATCAATATCTACCCCTCCTCCACCTCCGGGGTTCTCCTCCTTTTTTTGTATCCTAGGTAGAGGCACGTCCAAGCAACAACAGACGGAGCACAACGCTAACCGCTTGCCTCTCTCTCTGCTGCTTGTTCAACCAAGAAAAAAAACTTTTGTCTAAGAAAAAATCTTCTCCAGCCCATCCCACACACTCAGATCGCCCTCGGGACCAGCCAGGGCGCGCTTTTCCCAGTATTTGCCATTGAACTTCCAGTACTCCTCGCCGGTAATCGCGCACTTCTCCCTAGTGAACCAGGCCGGGACGAACTCCTCGCCCTTGTTCTCTCTCTCCCTTCTCCGGGCGCGCTGGCCCTCCTCGAGGCGGTTCTTCTCCGTCGCCGCAAAGTCGTACTCACCTTCCTCCATGGCGCGCTGGTCTGGACGGAAGCGAGAATCCGTGGGTGCAAGCCACGGCTTCAGCTGGTCATCAATATGGTTGAAGGACAGCACGAAGGGGGTCAGGTTGAAGGGGATGCCGGTAGGGCGGGGGTTGGCCTGCCAGATGAGGAAAGCCTTCTGTTGTTCACTGATGCTGCCGCGGAAGATGGATTCGTTGTCCCCTCCTGCGTTGGAGGGCTCTTCCACTGTCGCCTCATACCCGGGCGTGATGCGCGCAAAAAGTTTCGAGTTCCAGCGGCCGCCTATACTCATGCGCACATGACCCTTGGCATCCACAATCTTGCCGGACACCAGGTATGCGCTCGACGCTTTCCAGCCACGGGGCTTGAACTCCATGTGGCACACCTCACCCGTCGTCCAGTTCTTGATCTCCATCGGCCCGTAGTGGTCGACCACAGGGTTTCCGGTGACGATGCCAACAACCGACGACGTGACCTTCTTCCAGGTGTAAAAGTCCTCTTTTCCACCCGTAGTCGGCCTGACCTTGAGGAACCAGGTTCCAAGATGATGAACATCGAAGGACCGGCCGTAGAACTTGGACTTGACAGCCGACTCTCCGTAGTATGTCCACTTGGGAGACTCTGCCCAGGCGGCACCGACTGGCGGATGATGGCTGACTTGCTCGATGAAGAAGCGGTAGTTCTTGTCTGGTCTCACGTACTCGAACGTCTCGCCCAAGAGTGGATTGAATGGCTTGGCAACACGTCCGGTGGCTGATGCGTATTCACTAGCAGCGAATGCAGCGACATAGAGCAGCCGTTCAATGGAATCTGTCCGGTCGGCGGCAAGATCTAAGAGGTCCGAATACTCCATATCCTCACCACAACGGTAAAGAAGAGATGTGGGCTCGTTGAAGGTTACTGGCAGGGTCATCTTGGTCATATCCTTTCCGATCATGGATTTCAGGATACCCTGTACATCAAGTCAACAAAAAAAAAAAAAAATACGTTGGGACAGCTCAAGCGCTTGGCACATACCCAGAGGGAGATCTTCGGCCGGTCATCCGCGTCCATCTTCAACCTTGTCCGGATGCCGTTCTCGTACCCCAGGAACGACTTGCTGATGTTGTAAGCGTCCGAGATAATCAGCTGCTTATCGTCCTGAGATGTGGTGATTTCGGACGGTGGCAGCTGGGATACTTCAATCTCTCCGGCGTCCACGGCGTCAAAGAACTCTTCTTCCTCTTCAGACTCGTCGTCGGAGATACCAGCAACCTCGGCCATTACAGTCTGGCGCCGCGTGAAGCTGGCGGCTGGCGACTTTAAGCCTGCGGGCTCATCCTGTGGCCCCTCTTCAGTGGAAACAGCGGCAGCGGCACGGGCAGCAACAGAAACCCCTGGTGTGAGGGGTGCGTTTCCGTCATCGAGAATACCCGTCTCAATGGCTTCCTTGAGGATGCGTTTTGTTGCTTTCCTCTTGGACTCTGCCTCGCCCACGCGCGCTTCGAGGGCCTCCTGCTCCTTGGCGACCTGGGCCATGCTCTCTTCCCACATGCGGCGCATCTCGCTCTCTCGGTCAAGCCGATACTGCCAATACGCATCACGGTCTCTAGAGATACGAAGCAGATCGCCAATAAGGCCAGTCAGGGAGCGGATTGCAGCGTCATATGTTGTCAGGGCTTGGGAAGCTTTGGGGTCTCCCAAGGTAAGAGTGGGATTTCTGGCAGCTTCTGCAAGCAGAGCCGACGTGACGTGTGCCATGGTATCAAGCTGCAGCTTGGCCGACTGAGCAGTGATGTTGAAGGCGTCCTTATTCACCGGTTGAGCATCCTGCCCACTCGAGTCGTCACCATAGTCATCGTCATCGTCGTCGTCGGGGTCGCCTTGAGCGGCGCCGCCATTGCGCTCAGCCCGGTCGGCTTCCGTGCCCACATCCGCAAAGTCCTCGTCGTCGTTGCTTCCGATGGTGCTGGCAGCGGGATACCTAGTAGACCCTCTGGCCGATGACTGCATCCTTGAGAGCTGGAAGCTCGTACGCTTGGGCTCGGCGAGGCTGGCGTTCTCGCTCGCCGGCTCAGATACCCCCTGAGTATGCTCAGCTTTGGCTTGCTTCAGAAGCTCAGCATTGCGCGTGCGCTGCTTCTCTTCCTCCTTGGCCTGGTCCTTGGTCCACTGGATCGAGTTGTTGAGAGCCCAGAACCAGCGCTTTGCTTCGACTTCGTGGTTTGCCCTGAGCGTGTACTTGACCGAGGACTTGCCGATGATTTCGAACTTGGTCTTCTCGTCGGCGCTCATGTGCAGTCTGGCAATGCGCATGTTGATGGCGCCGCGGCAAGCCGAGCCAGCGTCGTCCTGGTGCTTGTAGTAGCTCAGGACGCCGTCTTCCAGAACGAACCACCTGAGCTGGTAGCCTTTCCTGTAGTTGGTCCACTTTTTGAGGTAGCCCTTCATCTCCCGCGCTTCTCTTCCAGCGACAGGATCGCCAGGAGTTGCGGCCATTGCCCCCTGAGAGGCGGAGCCCAGAACAGCCTTCTCTTGAATGCCCCTCTGGGCAGCCACGGCAGCGGGCGACTTTTTCAGCATTGCCCGGGTGATTTCGTCTTTGGTAACGTCTTGGGGCAGCTTGCCCTTGCGGTCTCGCCGGAAAGGGTCGGCGCCGTGGAGCAAGAGGACCTGGATCAGCTTCGTGTTCTTGCGACGTGCCGCCTCGTGAAGGAGGGTTCCGCCGGCTTGGATGGTGATAGGGTCCGAGGCAAACTCGGTGCTGTTGATGTCCAGAACGGTCTTGAACCGCGGCTCTTCCAGCACTTGTTCGAGGACCTTGAACTCGCCGTGGAGAATGAGATCTTGAATCTGTCTAACCTTGTTTTCGGCGAACAAGGACCTCGAAAGCTGTAGCTGCTGGAAGATGTCGGGATTGCGGGCGAGGTCGATGGGGAGGCGTCCCTGGTAGTTAGCCATGGCGTCGTTGATCTCCTTGTGCTCAAGCAGCAGACGGACGACCTGGCTCCGCCCTTGAATCGCAGCGATGTGGAGCGGCGTGTTTCCATCTTTATCACGGGCGTTGATGTCGAGGGCGCCGTTACCGTCGGATAAAACGTACTCGACGACGGGCTGCTCTGCGCACTGGATGGCCAGGTGCAGGATGGTGGTGTCCTCAAGGGCACCCGACTGAGTGGAGATGGACGAGGTGCTCGCACGGGGTCCGTTCTCGGCGTTTTCGCGAATGGCTCGGGAGATGGAGGCGGTGTCGCCATTGCGGAGGGCCTCGACGATGCGGAACTTTTTGACCGACGACTCGAGCGAGGCCCCTTTGTCTGTGAGGTTGGAGGGAGACTTGGCGCCGCCGACCGAGGGCGCATTGTACGAGGGCACCCGGCCCATGACACTGCCGGCAGTCGATAGCCGCTGGCTGTGGCCCCTCACGGGATGTTGATGTGTGGCAGCGAGGGAGGCCTGGGACGTCGCAGTGGTGGCGGTCGCCGCGAGGGGAGAGGAGGAAAAGGCGGGCTGGCCGCCGTCGTCGGACTGCATCATGTCGTCGTCGTTCGTGCCCTTGCGTCTTAGCAGAGACAGAGCTGAGGATTTGGTCCGTCGGTGGGAGCTGTTCGCGCGGGGAAAAGTCAGCAGCAATTCAGGGTATCATTCTGCCAGGCGAGGTGAGGTAGAGTACAAAAGATTGGCCATGATGCTGCAGCACGCAGGGCGCGCGGGGTTTTCCAATTCACCCTACTCTGTACCAAACTCGAAGTGTGAATTTAGGGTTTTGCTGGATGCATCCAACGAACGTTAACGTACCTTTCCCCCGCGTCGGACATGGTTGGACCTGAGCGGAGCTTGCAACCTGGAACTGCAGAGCGGTCGAGAGTCGAGACAAAGAGCGGAGAGGGAGGCAAATAATAATTGAGACTACGAGCGAGCAGGGGCAGCTGGGGGGTTGCGGGACAAAGAATGGACTTTTACATAAGGAGTGTAGATGCTGGCACTGGCAATGCCACTACTCGACTGCTGCTGGGCGGGGAGAGTCGAGTCTGGGTGTGTCGTGTGTTAGCGTTCGTTGGGTGGAGAGGTGCGTATCGAAAGACCAGCATGGCCGCATTTGCATCCCTGAAGCTCAAGAAATGACGTTGTTTCCAGGCAAGGATCGTATGGCTGGGCCAAGACCCCTGGCCAGTTGACCGTGGGCCGGCAGACACAGCACCAGCGCCAGCGACATCGACACACCGACCACCGTTCGCTTCACGTGTTTCGCCCAGTTGGTGGCAGGGCGAAACGCTGCGCCGTTGGTGTGAGGCTAACGGGACTGGCCATAACTGGAATTTGATGCCATTGGGATATTAATAGCGCCTGTAGGGATAAAAGATGCTACTGGCCCCGACTCTGAGGGGTTGTGTCAAGAGATCCAACAATCTCACAATTTGAAAATAAAATAGGTAGCCATTGAGACATCTCGGAGAAATAATGTTAACTGCGGTGGTCCTCCGTTGCCAGGCATTGAACGTGCACAACGTTAGGCTGGCACCGTCCATTGCCCGGCCAGGCCAGGTGCCAGGCGGCTGGTGCCGTTTACTGGCTTGAGTGGTCACCTCCCATGAGTCCCATCCTATGCCGAACCGAGCGAGCGAACCTCGGCAATTCGTGTTACAGCCAATTGATTTTATAATATGGAACAGCGCTCCTTCAATTCCCACTCTCAGTGACATATCTCGTACATGATACCTTTATCAGACAGAACCAACTGATTGTTATATACCTACTCATTCATCTTGGACTCATTTTCTTGCTTGCATACCGCCGGCAAGCCACAGCATCATCATCATCATCATCAGCCGCCAAAGCCAAGCCGACTGTGTGACTGACCTGTGACACACACAACACCTCGCACTGCGCTCACTAGCTCGCTCCGTCCAACGTAAACGTCAGACACCGCGGGCCCAACAAGGCTCACTCACTGGTCTGAGCTGAGCCGGCCGCCTCTCGTCAGGGCGCACAAAGCCGCAATGGAAGACCGCCCAACACTGCTTCGGCCGCCTCCTCCTGACCCCAACAAGGCGCCTATCGAGAATGTCTTGGAGGTGACAGAGTTGGCCGTCCTCGGGCCTGTAAGTTGTTGTTGCTTTTCCTCCTTCCATTTTCTTATCTCCTTTTTTTCTTGCTCTGCCATGGCATGGATGATGTTTTGTGCCGCCGCTGTGCCTCATTACCTTAATCCAAACCGGTGCAGGACCCTGAGCTTATTGGACCCAAGCCCGTGAGAAATGGAAACTCTACCGGGTTACAACTCTGTTGGAACCTTCATGTGAGAGG
Organism: Lasiosphaeriaceae sp. G1095; assembly: GCA_027569635.1. Lineage (NCBI taxonomy): Eukaryota > Fungi > Ascomycota > Sordariomycetes > Sordariales > Lasiosphaeriaceae > Lasiosphaeriaceae sp. G1095. The sequence goes on along the minus strand of JAPDFK010000409.1, from coordinate 20,698 downwards.
GAGTTGAAGGCGTTACTCAATGGTGTTGGATGAGCCTCTCACGTCATCGGAACGAAAGAAAGAGAGAGAGAAAAAGAGACAAATCTGACATTAAATCCGAAGACGGCTAACACGCTCAACGCAGAACATCTTTACCAATACGCGGCAGCCATGGCACCCGCCCGGGGCCCGCGGGATCTACGGCGGCACCGTGATCGCCATGTGCATAGCCGCCGGGCAGCGGACAGTCCCAGACGACTTTGATGTGCACAGCTGCCACTGCTACTTTTTGCTCGCCGGGTCTGGGGAACTGCCCATCGTATTCCACGTCGAGAAAGTCCGCGACGGGCGGTCCTTTGCGACACGCACCGTGCAGGCCCGCCAAAAGGGGCGGTGCATCTTCACCACGACCATCTCATTCGTGCGCGAAGGGTCCAGCGGCTCCCCCGGCTCCCAGGTCTCGCACGCGTCACTCATGCCGCGCGGCGAGGACGGGCAACCGCTGCGCCCCCCAGCCGACGACTTCAACGGCGAGCCAGAGCTGGTCCGCCAGGGTCCCTTCCAGTCGCATCGCATCGAGGTGGTCAACCGCGCGAGCGAGCACGCCCACGAGAAGAAGACGCGCCAGTGGCTGCGCGCCAGGGGTAAGATTGCCGGCGGCCGCCAGGCCCATCTCGCCGCCCTGGCCTACATCTCCGACAGCTACTTCATCGGCACGGTGACGCGCATCCACCGGCTGTGGAGGTTCCCGTTCAAGGCGGAAGAGTTTGACACCCTCGACCCGGACGTGAAAGAGAAGGTCCGCACGCTGCACGACTGGGAAGGGCTCGGGGACAATCCCAAGGATATGGTGGGCCAGCCCGTGATCGGCATGATGGTCAGCTTGGACCACACGATTTACTTCCACGAGCCCCGAAAAGTCCAGGCCGACGAGTGGATGCTCAACGAGATGGAGAGCCCCTGGTCCGGCGATGGCCGTGCCGTCGTGACACAGAAGATCTTTGGCAAGGACGGGACGTTGATAGCCACCTGTGTTCAAGAGGTAAGATCCCCCCCCCCCTTATAAAATAAGTGAATTAATTGCTGACTAACTAACTCTGCACACGAAGGGCATCATCCGCCTGCAAGAACCGCCCAAGCCAGCAGAGGGCAAGGAGTCCAAGCTCTAAATAATAATGGGACTTGGGTCGGAGGATTCCTTTGTGTATATTTTGTGTTAGTAAGGGGCAGGGCGAGCAATTCTCATGCCCAACCACGGTACAAGGAAGCCGGGTGCTAGATATAATAGTTGCTATCTTGTAAATATATTTATATATAACTATATAACTAGACCAAATTCTTGAATATTATATTATTTATATTCATTGTGTTACCTTTTTTAAAAAAAATCCATCTGTTTCCCCCGTGCCGGCAGATTAAATACTTATTTTCAACGGTTTTTATTCGTGTTTCTTGTTGTGTTACCAAGGAATTCAAAACATGTTATTTATGATGAGGCTTCATACCCATTAACATGGAACCCATTTTGTTCAAAGTTTTCTTCTTGTTCCTAAGAGGTTCAAGACGAGTTAAGAACCGAATTAATACTCGTTTAGAAGGAAATTTTCATCAAGGATTCCCAAGTGAGTGTTATCTCGCCATTTCCCTTTCCTTTCCTCTGCCGCTATTGGATGGATGAATGCCTGAGCGAGCCATCTTGAGATCTGTCATGTCCCGCTTTCAACCCCTTCACGAATAAGGTAGCACCATCAAGTGGTGAGTTTCAGGATCATCATCACTTCAAGAGGCATTTCATGCGAATATGAGGGAGTGTCATTTCAAGAGTACTACTCTCAAATTAAGTATGTGTGTGCTTGGCTCAAGTATGTTCTGACAAGCTGTAGGAGGTCGTAACCCATGATCATCCGCGACTCCAACCCAGACAGTTCTCTATAAACATGCAGGTTCATTGCTCGCTTGACCCAACAAGGTGTCCAGTTTGCTAGTGTAAAGGATATGTGAATTACGAGCTCGGGATCCCGAATTAATAACCCGAAGAGCGCACACGCTATGCACACAATGTATAAATGAATGCGCCCCTCGTCCTCAAAGGTAACGCCTTCCCCGATTCCCAAGACGGGCGCCTCTTCAGGCAGTAGTAGGTGGAATCTTTGACGATCATGATCGCCGAATATGGATCCGCAAACCACTCTATCTCTTTCTTTGTCCATGTTTTCAAGGTCTTCCTCTTCCCTGTCCGTTTCCATGGCCAGATCGATCACCCGTCCTCTAGGTTTATTTTACTGGGTATCATGTATTCCTACAACGCTGTCTGTTGCCTCTTTGCCACTGGAGCCCTAAAACCAAGCCCGGCATAGCGGCAAAAAGTCTCTCGATCCAAGACGGCGAGAACAGTAGCTGACAAAGATAATCATAGGGTGCACGGGTGAAAATCCCCCACTGCATGATGGTGATGGAGATGCTCCCACGCATGACAAAACGCCGAATAGGAAGCCAACATATCGTATATGAAGCAGAAGGGTCGGTGGATGACTCCACCACCGGTTGCGAGCACAGGCCATGGGGGTGGCAAGCGACACGAGAATGTGAACATGATCCCATTCTGTGGATCCATAAAGGGGTTTCAAAGCTTCACTCCCTCCAAGGGGAGCACTTTGGAGTTGTCTCCAAGGAAGTCGGCCCGGTATTGGATGATTCCGGCCGCTATCGTCTCAAAATCTTTCACCTTCTCGGCCTTGAAGGCCTGAAGCCGCTCTCGAAGGCCCTGGACAAAGCGATGCTTCTGTTCGCCGTCATACTCATCTGCTTTGCCAAGGTTCAGAAGGATCTCATCATCTGGAGAGTGAGGGGGAGAAGTTAGCACTAGGAGGGGGGAGAGCAAGGTCTGATGTTAGCAGCCTGTCAGAAATACCGGGGCACTTACCAGCTAGGTTGATAGATCTGAAATGTTGTAACTCGCAGTTTTCTGGGCACTGTTTTCCGTCAAGTTCATACAAACAAAGAGGTTTCCTGGGATCGATCCTATTGCTGTAAGTCAGAGACTTCAGACCACCGGCAATAGAGTCTTGGTAAGCAGAGTGGAATCGATATGCGTGGAAGTATCGCAGAGGGCTGTCGTAAGGCATGAACACACGTTCCCGCTTTGGTACAACCTCATTCACCTGTGGAATTGTTAGCTAGAAAATGCCGGGGACTCGGGGGGGGGGGGGGGAACAATGTTTACATCTCCTGCAGCTTCGACTTCAATCTCCTGGACATCCTCGCGGGGCTGAGCGATACTCGAAATCTGATCCGGTAATGGTGCGGATGGTTGCCTTGTTTCAGGTTCATCATGGTCCGACAAATCATAGCTAGCGACGACAGTTGCGGGCGCTTGGTTGGGGCTGGGGATAGGCGAGGGTGAGGGCGAGGGCGAAGGGGAGGGCGATTCGAGTTCCATCGGATACGTTTCATCAAGTCCCCCAGAATCCGCTTCGTCGTGCGATCCGGAGCTGACATCCTCATCAACTGCCATGGTTAACTCCTGACCAGCTGCAAACATGGGCTCCTCAGGGTTCACGATAGTGTCCAATGTGAGAGGGGGGGCTGTATCCTGTTGTGGGCTCAACGAGTCGCTCTTCTCTAAAGCCGGACCTTTCTCGTAGGTGTCAGGGAAATCATCTCGTTGGTGATTACGAAGATCATTAACAACCTTGGTAAAATCCTCGCTTTGTGCCGCAGCAGCGGGTTGAGTTTCGCTTCCGGTACTCTTCTGACGTTGACTGGGCTCGGGACTAACTGATTGCTTTGGTGATAGTACGCGGGATGATTCGTCCTCATCCATTGAGATATCGCCGCTATCGTCACTCGCCTCTAACCTGTGGGAAGGTGTCTCAGATGCCGTTGTTGTCCGAGGTTCAACTGAAGGAGATTCAGGTTGGGAAGCAGGCGCTGCCGAGTTATTGCCGGAATCAAGCCTATTCGGCTGGGGTGTATCCTCTGAAGGAGTTGCGTCGAGTTGTTCCAATTCTTGCGTCAGCAGCTTCCTTGCAGCCAAGCCCCGATCAAGCTCGGCCTGCAGCCGTATTTCCTCCTCTCGCACCTGCTTCAACCGATTTATCTTCTCTTCAAGTGACACGTCGATTTGAGGTAGTTCAAGGCTCACAATTATGCCTCTGCGCTGAGCCCTCTCACGGCGACTGTTGCGTGCCAATTCTGACGGTTTTGGCAGTTTAGCCGATTTCGCTTCCGAGATCAGTTGAGCAGAAGGCCCATCAGTAACATCAGCACTGCCCAAAAAGGTCACTCGTTCTCGTGGTGGTGGCTGTTGAGGAGCTGGGCTGTCCTTCATCTCCGGGGACCGGCGGGTGTGATTTGGCGTTTGCGAGCCAACCGAACCGTTTTTCGTCTTCTTCCTGGCCTCCATCTCGGCAATTCTGCGTTTAATTTCCTGAATCTGCTTCTCCTTAATGTCAAGTTCGCTCTCCCGTTTTCTGCCATTTGCTGCGGACACGGGAGGTGTCTGAGACGGTGCAGGACTAGGGAATTGGTGTTGCGAGAAAATGTCAGTGAGTGGAGGAAAGTCGCGGATGGACAGCCCCCGTTGGAGGGGAGTGCCTGTTGTCCGAATCGGCCAAGAATCGTCGCCGGGCGACTCCATGTCCATATCCATTTCCTCATCGTCCGAGCCATCACTAATGTCGATAATGAGGGAATCCTGTTTCCGCGGTTGCCCGAATGGTCTCTTGGGAGGAGCCGCGGCCGTGCTCGAGTACTCGACAAAATCGGCAGCGACGGGCCGCTTCCGCTGGGTTGCTGATTGACTGGGCTGAGTTGATGCGGACAGCAGTAGTCCGGGTATCGAGGAGGCTGATAGGGAAAGATTGGGCGGGGCTTGGGGCATCTGCGAAGGCCTAGGACTTGAGACGGATGCCATTGTGTTACTCTCAGGAACAATTGTTCGAGGAGGTTGAGAAGTCGTAACCGATGGTTCGTTATCATCAGTTTGTGAGGTCTCGGGCTCAGCGTTTGCTGCCTTCTGGGATTGGGCCTCTCGTGCTTTTTGTAGTGCAGCAATCTTGCGCTGAATCAAAAGCTCTTTCTCGCCCCATGTCTTTGATTTTGGCAGTGCAGGAGGGTTGTTCGACCCGTTATCCAATGGTTCCCGGGCTGGGTTTGGCTGGGCAGGCGAGGAAGCCGGCTTAGGGTTGGGTGCAGACGGTCCTTTCGCGGCTCTCTCAGCAAGAAGGCGTGCAATACGGTCTTTACGCTCTTCACCTTTCTCTTTCCCGGACTGGTTTGGCATTGACGTGGGTTCCATGACTGGGGGCGCAGTCGGGTGGGCATCACTCGCATCGCCTGGCTTTGACGGGTCCTTTGTGGGTTCTGGTTCTGATTGTGAGTCCTGAGCTGACACAGGAGATTTTGTTGCGTCTTCCGCTTTGGGAAGGTCAAGATGCAGTTCTTCGTAAAGACCCTTGACCACCTTCTCGTCAATCCCTTCCTCAATGTAGTGCTGGTATTTCACGCCGACTAAGCACAATCGCAAGATTGCCTTCTGCGCTTCTTTTTTAGCTTCTGTCACAGATTTAAAGGTAGAATCGGTGGGTTGGGCGGGGATCAAGGGCGATGGGCTGGGTTTGCTGCTGTCGGACTGATTCGCAGGTGGGCTGGATTTTTGATTCGCAGGTGGGCTGGGCTTTCTGCTGTCGGACTGATCCGCAGATTGTTGAGAGGTATACGGCAGACCCGGAACAGCTACCATTTGCTTGATAGCATTCGCAGGCGCTGTGGTTGGCTGGATATTGGAGCCTTTTTGAGATATTGGTTAGTTGGTTTTCCCTCTTCAGACTGCTGAGGAGATGACAATACCTTCACCATGATTTACCCTTTGTTGCGGAGTTGAGGCACCATTTTGAATTTCCCGTGGGGTCAAGAAGGGCGAGTATGATCCAGACCGTTCGCGGGCTGCGACTGTTAGCTCTGCATGTTGCCGCAGCCGAATTCGCATTGCCTTACCAGGAACCGTCCCAACATTTTCATTCGCAGCAATCTCGCCTTCTTCCTCATCGTTTGCGTAAAACCCACCGTCTGGCGTCTCAGCAGCACTTGTAGGTTGGCTCGGGTTAACGGCTGACGGAGGCCGATTTTGGTTGACGGTTGCAGGGGGCTTGGGAGGGAGATGCGCGATGCCCCTTGGCTGGACAGGTTCCTTGGATTCGTACAAGTCCTCGAACTGGCCCTCACTAAGCTCTCCCTCCTCCATGCCATTATTCACCTCGCTCGGAGCTTCGACTGGAGCTGGCCAGACGGTGGGTCTATTGTTTTGCCCAGTTGCGGTGTTCGAAGACGGGTTGTGGAAACGTTGCTGGCTGAACGAGGCTGCAGTGTGCATGGGACGGGACATGTTCTGCGCGCTGTTTGGAAAGGGGGCTGGTTGAGTCCAGCTGCCAGGAGGCGGCGGAACGGCGTAAGGATCTCCAGCTATCCCAAGCCCTGGTATGTGACCGGCGTTGTAGTCGAAAGACTCCTGCGAAACATTACGGTTTATGTCGGCGGCGTTGGGATTATAGAGGGGGTTGTAGGGCGGCGCGGGATAGCTCGACGGGGGCTGAAAGCCGTACGGTTGCTGTGGTGGTTGGCCTTGATACTGGCCTTGATACGGGCCGTATCCATACGAGTATGGATAGTGAGACATGGCAGAGAAATCGCGTCGAGTCGAGTTGCTAGCAATGGGGCATTCTCGAAGCTCGAGGATTGGGGAGGGGGGGTGGGAGCGGTTTCCGGTAGGTATGTACAACTCACGAGCAGCGAAGCTGCATTACCATCGACGGGGGAAAAAGGGATAGATGGATGACAAACGCCAAAAACGTGATGCGGACAGGCTCTGCTTGCTTGCTTTCGGGGAGGCAAACAGAGGATACTACTACCACGCCACGGGCGCAATAATCTGCAAGCGCGCGACAACAGGATGATGATCCTTAGAGAGGCAGAAGCACTCTGGAGACCAGTAGATTGACAAGAGATGCCGATTTCCTCGTATCCCAAATGCGGGATGGCGGAAAGAGAGATAGCGATCCAGCTATCCAGTGTTCACGAGGGCTGGAGTGCGGACGTCGGGCATTCACGACAAAGGCGCGTTTTGTTCGTTGATGAATGGCTGAAAATGTTTAAGATTTCGGATGTTCGCTCGAACGAAGCTCAGACGCCCGCTAGTGCCACATATGGCCTAGCGTTGAGGGGGCACGGGCCATGGATATGATGTCAAACCGGGCCACTTAGAGCGTTTGTTTACTTTTGGGATTTCGGGTCGGGGCAACCGCGACCAGCTGGTCCCTCCTGGCTTGTTTTGTGGTTGCTCTTGCAGCTTCCAGGTTCTCAGCCTTATTAAAATCAAAGCAGCACCGTTTGCCCTTGCCTTTATCCCGTGAACCTGTGAAGCCAGCAGCAGGGAAGTACTGACAACATTGCGGGGTTGCATTTTCGCCTTTTCGTCAATCCTTAGTTGTTTTTTCAGCGCTCGCGTCGTCGCTGTTTTGTTTGCAATCCAGCCGTGTCCTGTCCCGTCTCGACATCTTGACGGTTTTGGTTTAATGTTTACATGACGACGGCCTGCACGACTTGACTCCGCGACAGTCAGAGCAGGACTACGACTACAGAATCACTTAGCCCAGTATCCCATGATTCCTTTTTATTGCTGAGCCCCGAGTGCCAGCGCGCCATGTCGGTTCGCAACAACCCTTTCTCGAGGAATGCCCCAACCTCGCCGACGTCGAGTGGGATGGGGAGACCCAAATCCGCCCTCTTCGCGTCCCCTACGTCGCCTCTCTCCGTCGCCGCTGGGAGGCCCTCCCCCCATACTCGCAACCAGTCTCATACCTCGATAGCGACAGCATTGGCGCCACCCATATCCCTCCGCCCTGGCCATGGCCACGGGCATACCCGCGAGAGTTCGAGAGCCGGTACCCCGAGCTCCAGCACATTCGCGCCATCATTCATCAGAGCGGAAGAGCTGCAAAAACATGCTGACGCCGTCAAGGGGATCGAGGGCGAGAATGACTTCTCTGGCAAGAAATACGTTTGGCTTAAGGATCCTCAGACGGCGTTTGTTAAAGGGTGGGTTGTGGAGGAGCTGGGAGGGAACAGAATACTGGTCCAATGCGACGATGGTAGCGTGAGTTTGCATGATTTCATCTCTGTGCTTGATGCTCTGCTGACATGAACAACAGCAACGTGAAGTCGATGCTGAGAGCGTCGACAAGGTCAATCCAGCCAAGTTCGACAAAGCAAACGACATGGCGGAGCTGACACACCTGAACGAGGCTTCCGTCGTCTACAATTTGCACGCGAGATACCTGTCCGACTTGATCTACACTTACTCCGGCCTCTTCCTTGTCACAGTCAACCCGTACTGTCCTCTTCCCATATACACAAATGAGTACATCAACATGTACAAGGGCAGGAGTAGGGAAGATACCAAGCCCCACATCTATGCCGTGGCAGACGAAGCGTTCCGAAACCTCATCGACGAGAACGAGAACCAGAGCATCTTGGTCACTGGAGAATCTGGCGCTGGAAAGACGGAGAACACAAAGAAGGTCATCCAATACCTCGCAGCCGTTGCGCACTCAGAGTCGCCTGTGAAAAGCAGAGGGCACCAGCACCAGCACCAGCACGCAAACCTTTCCGCTCAGATCTTGAGAGCCAACCCCATTCTCGAAGCCTTTGGCAACGCGCAAACTGTCCGAAACAACAACTCGTCGAGATTTGGCAAGTTTATCAGGATCGAATTCAGCAGCAATGGGTCGATCGCAGGCGCCTACATTGACTGGTACCTGCTGGAGAAGTCGCGTGTTGTTCGCATCAACTCCAACGAGCGGAACTACCACATCTTCTATCAGCTTTTGAACGGTGCGGACCGAAGGATGAAGCAGGAATTCCTCCTCGATGGACTCGACGTGCAGGACTTTGCATATACCCGCGACGGCCAAGATACCATCACAGGAGTATCGGATCGCGAGGAATGGAATTCCCTGATGGAAGCGTTCTTGATCATGGGATTCTCCGACAAGGAACAAAACTCTATTCTCCGTACTATCGCTGCAGTTCTTCATCTCGGCAATCTGACAGTCGTTAAGGAGAGCCGCTCAGCAGATCAGGCACGCCTAGCCCCGGATGCGAAGGAAGTCGCCGCAAGGGTGTGCAGGCTGCTGGGGGTGCCTCTGGAGCCCTTCCTGCAGGGCTTGCTTCATCCCAGGGTCAAGGCAGGTCGAGAATGGGTGGAAAAGGTACAAACACCAGAGCAGGTCCGTCTGGGTATCGATGCACTTGCAAAAGGTATCTATGAGCGAGGCTTTGGTGACCTTGTATCGAGAATCAACCGCCAGCTTGACCGCCCCACAATGGGGCTCGACGACACTCGATTCATTGGTGTCCTGGATATTGCTGGCTTTGAAATCTTTGAGCGCAACAGCTTTGAGCAGCTTTGCATCAACTACACCAACGAGAAGCTCCAGCAGTTCTTCAACCATCACATGTTTGTCTTGGAGCAGGAAGAATATGCAAGGGAACAGATTGAGTGGCAGTTTATCGACTTCGGAAAGGATCTCCAGCCCACAATTGATCTGATCGAACTGCCAAACCCAATTGGTATCTTTTCCTGCCTTGACGAGGACTGCGTCATGCCAAAGGCCACCGACAAGACCTTCACCGAGAAGCTGAACTCATTGTGGGATAAGAAGTCACAAAAGTACCGGCCATCTCGACTGGGTCAAGGATTTATCCTGACGCATTACGCCGCCGAGGTTGAGTACGCCACAGACGGCTGGCTGGAAAAGAACAAAGACCCCCTGAATGACAACATCACCCGCCTGCTCGCTGCCTCAAGCGACAAACATATCGCGGCTCTCTTCTCTGATTGTGCTGAACAAGACGACGAGGCTGGCGGTATGCGCAGCAGGGTGAAGAAGGGCCTATTCAGAACCGTCGCGCAGAGACATAAGGAGCAGCTCTCCAGTCTGATGGCACAGCTGCATTCAACACACCCTCATTTTGTCCGGTGTATTCTGCCCAATCACAAGAAGCGGCCCAAGCAATTCAACAGTCTTCTTGTGCTGGACCAACTACGATGCAACGGTGTTCTCGAGGGTATTCGTATTGCGCGAACTGGTTTCCCCAACAGACTAGCCTTTGCAGAATTTCGACAACGATATGAAGTTCTCTGCCGAGACATGCCCAAGGGCTATCTGGAGGGCCAAGCTGCAGCAATAATTATGCTAGACAAGTTTGGCCTCGACAGAACTCTTTATCGTGTTGGCCTGACCAAAGTCTTCTTCCGGGCTGGTGTTCTAGCCGAGCTCGAAGAGCAACGGGACGCCTTGATTACGGAAATCATGTCTCGCTTCCAGTCGGTAGCTCGGGGCTACATGCAGCGGAGAATTGCTTTCAAGCGCCTCTATCGAGCCGAAGCGACGAGAGTTATACAACGAAACTTCCAGGTTTATCTTGACCTCTGTCAGAACCCGTGGTGGCAACTGCTTGTCAGGATGAAGCCTCTGCTCGGTGCGACAAGAACAGCAACTGAAGTCAAAAAGAGGGACGAGATGATTCGGCAGCTTCACGACAAGATGAAATTGGAGGTCATGGATCGGCAAAAGCTGGAAGAAGACAGGCGGAACGTTCACGCCGAGATGATGCGGGTTCAGCAGACCCTCGAAAGCGAGCGTGCCTTAGCCCTCGACAAAGAAGAAATCTTCAAGCGACTTCAACTCCGAGAAGCCGAGCTGGAAGACAAGCTGTCTGGTGCCTTGGACGACCAGGAGAGGCTCGAGGACCAGCTAGATAGCCTGCTGGAAGCCAAAAAACGGGCCGAGGAGGATGTAGAACGCTATCGGTCGCAGCTTGAACAAGCCGCTGGTCTCATCGCGAGACTGGAAGAGGAAAAATCCGAACTGGCGGGGCGCGTCTCAGACCTGGAGAGGGCAATCGACGACATCACCCAGAAACAGTCTGAGCGCAGCGAGCAAGAGGCAGCGCTGGAAGATGAGATCAAAATGCTGCAGAGTCAACTCTCGCTCAAAGATCGCAAGGTCCGAGATTTGGAGGGCAAATTACTGAAAGTTGACCAAGACCTTGAGGTCAAGTTGATGACGACCCAAAAGGAACTTCAGTTTGCCAAGAGTAAGAACCAGCAACTCAATGCCGAGAATCGTGGGGTTCTTCAACAGCTCTCTCAACTTTCCCAAACTTCTACAGATTATGAGGATTTGGTCCGAAAGAAAGAAAGCGAGCTGGCTCTGCTTCGTTCGGACAATAAGAAATACGAGATGGAGCGGCGCAGCTTCGAAGACCAGAAGAAAAGTCTCAGTCTGGAGAGGGAACGAGCAACCGAGAGGCTTCGGGAGGTCCAGGCCGAGCTGTCGGCTATGAAGTCCCAGCAAACCCAGCTTCAGCGGGAGGCAGAAGACGCGAAAAGGCTGCTCCAGGCTCGACTATCAGAGGATGCTCAAGCTGACCAAAATCGGCAAGTTCTTGAGTCCCAGATTAACGATCTCAAGGGGGAACTTTACAAGGCCCAAATGGAGCTGAGTAGAGAACGCCAGTCTCGTGACGATGTTGCACTGCTGGGAGAACACAAGTACCAAACCCTGCAGAATGAGTTTAACCAGCTCAACGAGTCGAAGATCATCATCGAAAAGGAACTCTACGCGCAGCAAGACACCCTGCGCCGGACTATGGAGGCTCGAGCCGCCGCTGAAAAGGAGCGCGACGAGGCCCGACAAGAAATTCGACGACTTCGTGTTGTAACAACCCAGGCCGAGGAAGCGCGCCGTGAAGCTGAGATCGCGGGAGAGCGGGCCGCTTCCAAGATTGCACGAGAGCGGGAAGAGAGCCTTCGAAGGGACCTCGAGGCTGCACACGAGCGGCTGAAGTGGTTCGACGCAGAATGCGCAAACCTGAACCATCAAGTCGAAGACCTGAACAAGTTGATTCTCGAGTCTGGCGAATTCGGATTGAAGAACGACCAGGCAAAGGAGCGACTTGAGCGGGAGCTTCATACCGTGAAGAGTCGACTCACTGCCTCTGAGAACGACAATCGTGCCCTCCTCAACAAACTCCAACAAAAGGGGCTCGAGATTGCCAGATCATCCTCCAGAGCCAGTGAAGCATCTCGGGGACAGCTCCAGGTGTTGCAACGAGAAAAGGCAAGACTGGAAGAGCAGAATGCCAAACTCCACAAGCAGTTCGGTGATTCCCAAGTCACCGTTGCCTCGTTGGAAAAGAAACTGGAGAAGCTGCAACTTAACCTCGAGGACTTGAACCATGAGGTCGCTCGGGAGGTGAAGAGCAGCCGAAATGCGGAAAAGGCTTCATCCAATTTCACCGTCCAGCTGGCGGAAGCAAATCGGACCATTGAGGCCGAGAGACAGCTTCGCAGCCAGGCCCAAGGAACGGTTCGCACTCTGCAGTCGACGCTGGAAGCTCGCGACGGAGAGCTGGCAGAACTCCGGGCTCAACTGCTCAGCGCACTGAGAACTGTTGATCCCGAGTCAGTGCCACTTGTTCAGAGTGACGGCGGTGGTGATAAGTTCTTGAGCAAGAATTTTGATTTGGTCCGCAAGATCGAAGACTTGCAACAGAATCTGCGTGTCCAGACTGCCGCACGAACAAATGCCGAGGCCCAGCTTGCAGAACTGAGAGCAACCAGGAATGAGTCTCCCAGCAGACCAAAGCTCGAAGAAATCAGCATTAACGAAGCTCCTTTCAATGGATCACCAACGCAGAAGCGATCAAAGCAAAACGGCCGACACTATTCGAATGCCTCGACACCACCTCGGCGTTATGGAAACAATGACGCTGACCATCTCCAAGACTCTACCCGGTCCGATCGTACGGCTGATATTCTCAGCTTCAACAACCGCATGGATCTTAAGACCGAAGTTGAGGAATTGCAAAATAAATTACAGCTTGCTCAAATCCAGAACCGCCATCTGCAGAGCCAAATTGAGCGCTCAACCCCTGCTCCCGACTATCCCGACCAGAGCCCATCGCTGCGGCGCGTGCAGAAACTGGAGAAGGCAAACAGCAGACTCCACGATATGCTTGACGACTCCGCTAAGAAGGTCTCGGCACTGGAGAAAGCCCTTCGAACCGGGGAGCTGTCGCTTCGGGACATCCAGACTCGCTCTCACGAAGAAATCCTCGACTTCCTCAACAGCCAGGAGGAGTCACGCCGATCCCTTCTGCACAGCCATAAGGATACTGTGGCAGAGCTCACCGACATCAAGCAGCACTTTGACAAGCTGAGACACGACCGCGCAAAGCTCGAAGTTGATCTCCGCGATGCCAAGTCAGATCTCCAGGAGATGTCGCATGCAAGGGAGCAGGAAGCAGCGAACCGAAACCAGCTTTTGCAAGAGTTTGCCGACCTACAAATCCGCCTGGATGCCGAGACGTCAAAGTTGGTGGATGTGACGGCCAATCTCAGTCTTTACAAGAGTCGCGCGGATGAGTATTTCAGCAAGCTTGAGCAAGCCGAGATTGCCGTACTCAAGGCTAACCGAGCTGAGCAGTTTGCCAAGGCGCAAGCCAAAGAGGCCGAGGAAAGCTGCGCAGAGATGATGTCGGAGAGAAAGCGACTGGATTCCACCATTGAGGATCTTCAGCACCAGAACCAAAGACTGGAGGAGAAGATTGAAGACATGTCGACGGACCTCGAGGCTGCGACACAGGCCAAGAAAAGACTGCAGCACGAACTCGAGGATTACCGGGACCAACGCGCCAATGACATCGAAGATAAGGAGTCGAACATGGAGCAGATGCGCAAGAAGTACCAAGCTGAATTTGCCACTCTCACAAAGGAGCTCGATCTCGCGCGTGAGGAGAAGCTGTTCAAGCAGTCGGAGATTTCCAGGCTACGCGACGAGCTTGACGAGCTTCGGTCCAAGTGGGACGACGAGGTGCTCAACAGCTCGACGTGGTCCAAGGAGAAGTCGCGCCTGGAGGCGACCCTGTCTGATGTGGTAGCATCCCGTGATGAGGCAGTCAACGCCCACAATGACGCTCAGGGCAAGATTGTTTCGCTTCTTTCCCAAGTCCGAGCACTCCGGTCATCTGTCGACGAGGTAACGTCAGAACGCGACAGCTTGCTCCGCGAGAAGCGCAGCATCGAGTGCCGCCTGGAAGAGGCCAAGGCCGGCCTCGAGGAGCTTGCCAACTCTGAGAGCGCCCCACTCCGTAATGCCGCCAACTTTGATAGGGAGATCCTAGAGCTCAGGTCAGGGCTCGCACAACAGGAAGACATTGCCGCCGCAGCAGTGGAGAAGATGCGACGCGCTGAAGCGCTCGTGTCCGAGATCCAGAGAGACATCATGGCGGAGCGCGAGTCGAGCGCTGAGCTGCAGAAGCAGAAGGTCGCTCTAGAGAAGTCGCTCAACGAGGTGCAACTGAGGCTCATCGACCTCGAGACAAAGGGCTACTCTACTGCCAGCCATGACATCAAGTTTCTCCACAAGCGGATTCAAGAAGTAAGACATATCTCGCCCCAGAAAGTACAATGGAATGCAAGTTAACACAACCACAGCTCGAGACACAACTTGAGGAGCAAGAAAACGAGCGCAGCAAGTCGCAACGGTCAGTCCGTAACGTGGACCGCACCGTCAAGGACCTGCAGTCGCAGATCGATCGCCGGGACAAGCAAAACACGCAACTCCAAGAAGACGTCGGCCGCATGCGCGACAAGCTCGACAAGTTGCTCAAGACCATCGACGAGCTGCAGGCTTCAGAAAGCTCCAACCAGCTCTCAACCCGCCGTGCCGAGCGCGAGCTTCGCGAAGAGAAGGAGAAGTCGCTCCGTCTCGAACGCGAGCTCGAGGGCTGGAAGAGCCTTCGTATGGAGAAGGCCCCAAGCAGCATTGCCGGTACGGCGGCCGTCTTTGGTGGCAGTCTGCGCAGCAGGGGTAGTACCCGCATGTCGGGCACCTGGCGCGCGGGGATTAATGGGAGCAGTGAGGATGATGTCTCCGTCAAGATCCCCCAGCGCAAGAGCAGCATTAGCAGAGCGCCAAGTATGACAAAGGGGTTCTTGTAAGGAGAGTCACGGTGTGCTATTTTCTTTGGGTATGATTTCAATATGCATTAATTGGAACCTTTAGAAATCTTTTCCTTGGTGGTCAATAGGGGTTGCTGGTTAAAGGCGGGGGAAGGGACCAGCGCAGGAGCTGCAAAAAAGGCTTTTCTTTGTCGGAAAATAGCCAGTGGGTTCTGTGAGGATGATGGTCTGTCTGTCTGTTTGTATTGTTTTTTAATGCTGGCCGTTCGAGTTGCCGGGGCTTTGCATACCGTTTTTTTTTTTCTCTTTTTCATTTTTCAGCATGCTTGCTAGGTTGCAGCTGTAGATACGATAATGCTCAGTACCTTGACTTTTAGTCTCTTTTTTTTCGCATTATTGTTGTGATCCACCCAAGTTTTTTTTAGGGTCGGCTCACCTGTTTTGACGCTTTCTTTACCATTTTGTTCAAGTGGGTGTAGGAACTATCGCGGCGTTCACAAACATATCATCTGGTGATAGATAGGCATGCTGGGAAGGTATTGGGCCTTGTGGTCGTAGGTTTCCATGCTAGTCGGGCAATATCTATCTCGCTTGGAAGAGTTGTGATGTTACCTTACCTACTTTTCTCATGCTCATTGTCCTTGGTTGCGCTTGTTTGTGTAACATTTAATTTCTTGTGGGTTTCTGACTTTTTTTTGCATTGTTCCCCCCTTATATTTCTAGAATAACGAACCCCCTTTACATACCCAAGTTGAGTTTGGTTTTCGGCCTCGTGAATTTTTTTCTCTGTCCATTTTGGGGGGTTTGAACTCGAGTTGGTTTGCCCCTTATTACCTATCCTTGTCATTTCATTGTTTGGCTTTATACAGGTATCTTATTTATGGCTGCTCTATCTGGCCTGAAGGGCTGTCTATAAATGATGGAATTGTTTTGTTATAATGTTTTCTGATGTTTCACTGATGGATGAGATCTGCTGATTAGGGCTGTTTTCTCCTTTTTTATTCTTCTCTTTCTTCTTCTTTTCACTCTTTTTCTTTTTTCCTTTTTGGCAAGAGACTCAATGGGTGCAGTGCTTCAGTTAACTCAACAACCATTGTCAGTTTTACCTCTACCGCGTTGAGGGAGCCAAGATTACAGTATGGTATGAAAACTCTGTGGCAATGGCCGATGAGCTTTTGGATAGCTTTGCGAGGGCAACAGGCCGGGGAATGACCACTCAGTAGGGACCGAGCTCCTATCGCCTGAAATACGGCGGTGATTTGAGGAGACTTGAAGATGGGAGTTACCGAACGCAGCTGCAGGTATTTTATGGAGATGAGGAAGGCGCGTCTGGAAGATACTTATTATACTGGAAGTCACGTTAGGCGGCGGCCGTGGGCAAACCGAATCATCCGTGCTGCACAGGCGCACGCACACCTTCCAAGTTGGAACAAATAGACCAAGCAAAGGCACCTTCCCAATTCACATTCTTGCCGAGTGGCTGACTGACTGACTGCATTTTTGACCTTTTGAGATTGAAGTTTGCGAAATTTGGTGCTTGAACTGAATCTTCTTGTGCCCTCTGCCACAAACTTGATGAATTGGTTCTCGGCGAGTTCATAGACAACAACTGGGTCCCGAACGCATCGCGTTTTCTGTACCAGCTCGCAGACCTCGGAAAAAGACGACTGGGGCGGTTTGCGTTGCCTGGTACCGACCTGACGAATAGAGACGAGAGAATGCAAGCACAGTCATAGTCGCTGCCCTCCTTTTCGTCCGTCGTGAGGCCGCTGGAGATTGGGGGAGAGGAGGTACGTTCTTGTTTGTAGCCCTCCTCAGCTTCCCTGCGGTCCGCAAGCTTCTGGCGGCACACACACAAAAACACCCACCCATACAGGCGCTCTCCTCGCTTTCCACATCAACCCAAACGCCCCCAGTCAGTGCGTTCGGTTGTGGGACTATTATTTCTCATCCTCCTCGTTGTCTTTGGGGAATCTGGAGTTACTTACCTCTGACCTTCTAGGTCTCCAAGCGGAACGACATAAATAAATAGTTGGGAATTCCGGAGTTTGTCGAACAAATTCGAATCTGAAGTATACATGGAATATAACGAGTATAGATAGCCCCGGCCCCTCTTGTGAGCCGAGTTGTTGGAAGGGCACTGGATACCTAACTGGCAAAAACTGGATTACGATCCAAATAGGGACAACCTGATATGTACTCGTCGCCATTCTCGGCAGCGAATAATGAATGGGATGCGCTGGTCCCTTGAGGCCCTTCAGGTAGCTTTGGACTTTTTGGACTTCATAGGTAGAGCTGGTCGTTGGACAGGCTGGATTTGTCGCCCCGGAGCTGCCAGTCTTGTGGTGGAACCAGAAGTGATTTGATTCCAAGGCACGAGAACCCATCCCCCCACTGAATACAACCTGGAAGTCAATATCTAACAATACTCGATATAGTTGTTTAAGTCTAGAGGCTGTTATGCGCATCCAAGTACCTAGAAATCTATAATTTCTTTTCTTGATCCCACTCGATCATATTACCATCGCTACCTCAACAACGTGCTTGCTATAACTCGTCCTCCAGACGGCGAAGCTCAGCTCTTTTTTGTGTGTTGAAAGTCAAACTCCTGTCAAAGATAAAACCCTGAAATATAGCATCAAATCAATCTATCATCGTGTTGAGAAAAGCCAACTGAAACAGATCGGCGGGGGGGGGGGGGGGTCGGTCCTGTCTGGTTGAAAAATCATCCACATACCGGCGGCTCTGCAACTCCCAAAATACCGGTATTGTCAAACTCAGGCCATGTGCGGCTTTTACACCACATTCCGAGAAGATTGGTGCAGTGTATGGTGCCAACGAGTTGGTGTGTTTGCACCTCGTCCCATTGGGCCACTGCAGCCAAGAATCCGCGCGATGGCCAGAGCCGCCAGACGTCCCGCTGTCCGTTTTCCATTCTCGAGTAAATGCCTCCCGGTGACGACGCGACAGACCAACGAACGGGCCTCTCACGCCAGTCACACCTCAAATGATGGGCAGAGTTCCTGATTCTCTCCGCGCCTAGCCCTTCGACGACAAGGTAGGCTGTCTTTACGCCGCCACTAGCTACGGCAGCAGCGTCTGGGTCTGGGTTTGGGTTTGGGTCTGGGTCCTGAATTGTGAACGCTTCGAGGAAGTCGAGGACTGAACCCTGCAGCCTGTGAGAGGGAAAGGAGGCATTGGTCAGCGGATTGTGCCACATAGTAGCAGTGCTGGTAAATAGCAGGTCGGGGTTGGACCGCAATTCCCTGGATACGAAGATGCCAGTGTTGCGTCCCACGAGGCTTTGTAGGGCGCTGGTAGGTGGGAGCACCGCCGCTCGCTGTGGCGGGAAGAAGATCACGAGGTCATTGGCGGGAATCCAGTCGAAGGTCTGGAAATTTGAGCACTTGTAGTGCTCCACCACAGCCCTCCGTGCTTCATAGCACGTTGCCAACAGGGCATACACGACGAGATAGCCCGATCCGAGTGATCTCTTGGTCGGACAAATGCGAAACTCTCTGTCGCTAGTCAAAACCTCGAAGATATGCGCTGTCGGTTCGGAAGGCAGGCATTCGTGCCAGATCTCGCGGCGGATCTCATAGGGTAGGTGGTTGAACGTGAGTGACGATCCCCTCATGTCGGTCCTTGCCTGAGCTTGCGAGTGGTGATCCTAAATAGGTAGGAGCGCGATGCTGCAAAATATCGATTAGTAGGCAGCACGACGATTACGATGACTCGGTTCGCCGTTAAGGCCCCAAGGGGGAGGGAGCCAAAGGACCATAATGGGACTGGTGGGAAGGAACTACTACCTCTTGCTTGGCAGGGCGGGCAGGGCGAGAGTTTGCACAAGAAGAAGCAGCACCCGGCGCTCGCTTGCTGTGGTCAAGTCTTGCACGGTAGGGTGCGGCAAAGTAGAGGTGGTAGGCAAAGGTAGCGAGCCCTTAGAGCACGCGGATGGAGTGACAAGCGGGCTGGTGACGGTGACTGGGCGGGCTGCAGAGCTGTGGATTGGATCGGCAGGACGACATATAAATATGGAGGGCTGGGGGCATCCGGTAAGCGGAGCTAAGGGAGAGGTTTGGAAAATGTTTGTAGGGTATGAAATCGACATTTGCCCGATTGCACTCTAGAGAATCTTATATGGTATCTAAAATTACCTAGTAACTTCAACTACTATCATTGGTCCTCGAGACATTTTTTCCAATAAGTAAATACGTTATTTATAAATGAAAACAACGTTAATTATAAATTATTAACAACCGTAACATTAATTAACTTTATTATAATATAATATTATCGAGTAATAAGCTTAAGAATATGTAAATATATTAAATGTAAGAAGTAAATTTGTTTGTATGTAAATTGCTTATTGATAATATAATATTAATAATAAAATTAAATTTTCCTATTTATTATAATAAAAACTTATAAAATTAGTATTTCTAGTAGAAATTGTAAATATATATATAGTTATAACTTACATATGTTATATTATTATAGCACTAGAATATGGTAGGCACCTCAAGAGGCTATGCATAATGCTCCCCCCTAACAAAAAAGAAAAAAACAAAAAACCTGGAAGGGTTTTGCTGCAACCAATACGTCTTGGCCAACCCGCATATGTACTGTGCAAATGGGGGGTTTGAACATAGTTTAGCTTAGCTCATCAGCCCCCCCCCCCCCCGACTTCCCGAGAAAAGGCAGCAGCCTACTGGATGGCTGCAGCGTCTTCTGTTCATCAACTTACACCGTCTCTCAAAAATCCCTCTCAAGACAAGATAGCTGACTGGAAGGAAACTAAACAAGATTCCTCCAAACCCTGGTTGAAAGAGACAGACGGCGGTAAGTTAAATTCGATCGAGCGAGCTATGGCATCGAAAGGCGGTAATCCTCTAGCCCCATGTCGCAGAACTAACAATACGACCAACCCTCTCTCAAGAGGACGAAAAATGTCACGAGGAATTCCAAGAATTGCAGCGCTCAAAGATGGCCAAAGCAACTGATCGCCACACATTCAGAATACAGCATGATGACCACCCACCAGGATAAGATCGGGGCTCGGAATGAATGGACATTTGCCACTGGAGCAGAACGAGGTACGCATTTCATGAGGACCAGGGGCGCTGCAAAGAAACGAGGGTATGATAGCACTGCTTTGATACTATTTCCACCCATCTATGCCCCGAGACACTCCCCCGTCCGGACGTCCGATGCTCCTCCGTAAGAGTCCAATCATCCTCCCACCACCCCTAACGTCGATTGTACTTACGAATCCAAACCACCCTCAAGACCTCCGAATCCATCAATTGCGCCTCTCTGAAACCCCAGTAAGTACGGCCTGTCACTCCTCCCTGCAAGGGGGCGGGGTGGGGCGGGTCCAGAACTCATCATCCCCAACGCTCGACTACTTGTGAGCTGCCGGGAGGAATATGAGGGGGGAAAAGGGTGATCCGATGTCGCGCGGATCCGCTGCTTTTTTTTTTTTTCGGAGGGGGGGGGGGGGGGGGGGGGGGGGGGGGTGGCGGGGGGGGGCGCGGGCGCCCCCCTTTTTTTGGGGGGGGGGGGCCGCCCCCCCGCGGGCCGGGGGGGGGGGGGGGGGGGGGGGGGGGGGGGGGGGGGGGGGGGGGGGGGGGGGGGGGGGGGGGGGGGGGGGGGGAGGGGGGGCCGGGCGGGGGGGGCGGGGGGGGGGGG
>JAPDFK010000408.1:0-38158 GCA_027569635.1 Lasiosphaeriaceae sp. G1095 | reverse complement strand
CCCCCCCCCCCCCCCCCCCCCCCCCCCCCCCCCCCCCCCCCCCCCCCCCCCCCCCCCCCCCCCCCCCCCCCCCCCCCCCCCCCCCCCCCCCCCCCCCCCCCCCCCCCCCCCCCCCCCCCCCCGCTAACCTTTTCTCCTGCTCAACTGTGACAAAGACTCCATCCTGACAACAAGATTTCCAGTGTGCTGGCAAGCTTTGTTAGTTCTCCCTTGACAAGTCGGTATCAAAGTCTGGGCTTGCGATCATGTCGTTGGTTGACCATGGGGATGGATTGGGAATGAGCTAATAAATCACGTAAGAATCCCCCAGCCACCCCTGCTGTCATGGAAGCTCACCCCCTTGCTTACCAATACATGTTTGGGGATGAGCGGCTTACGTTTCTGGCTTGGCAAAACGCAAAGAGAGTGAAGCGTCAAATTGCAATCATCCAAGTCATGAAATAATTCTTGAACCGCCTCTTTATATGATGAACTCACTACCTCAGGTAGATAGGCAGTTAGCGGCACGACAAATGCAAACTTGTCTGTTGCGAGGGTGCGCAAGATCCAGGAGACACCCCTGCCCCTGAGACTCAACCACGTTCACCTCACCACGAGCAGCAGCACTACCAACGCAATAATAAACATTCACGAGCTGTTTTGATTCCAGGGACATTTGGGCGCCGTATATGGCCGCCGTCCTCTGGGTCTGGTTCACTAGGACCACCGAGCCCAGCGGTTCGCTGGCAAAGCGTCCTGGGTCAAAGACGGCAGCCTGGAGCCCACAGGCCGTCCCGCACCGGCGCAGGGTTGAGGGTAGAGCTCCACCCCGTCAGCATGTAGGCGCTCACGGCCGACGTATACTGGTGCGCTAGGATGAGCCCGAGGGTGGACCCGTACGAGTGGCCGACAAACACCACGTTGACGAAGCGGCGGCTATTAAACACGGCGGCGTGGAGGATCTGTCGGAAAATCTCAATACTGATCTGCCGTGGGACCACCTTGCGCGGGTCTGGACGAGCTGGGTTGGCTCCGTGGCCGATGCGGTCGAGGGCCAGTGTGGCGTAGCCCCTTGCGTTGGCTTATTTGTGCCAGTTGTACTGGTCGCCGAAGCCGTATCCTCCCCTGTGTCCAAGAGCCGCAATCTTTCAGCTCCTAAGGTTGTTCTAGCTCAGGAAAGGCAGAGAAGGAAGACATACCATATCTTCTTGTTATATGTGATACCGTTGACGAGAATCTCGAGAGTGTTTTTCTTGTTTAGCTTTCGAGGCACGCAGTACGTGCCTTTGATGACAAACGTTCCGCTCACAGTGGTCGTGCCGGTGATGGTAGGCGGGTTCCCACACCAAATATTTACCGGCCATTCGACAACTGCTGTGCCGTTGCCGGGACGGGGTGAGGGAGAGAAGACGATGTTTTGACTCGTCACGTGTACATTGAAAGACACTTCTGTGCACCCATGGGAAGCATGCATGCCTCCTGTGACACTAGAGACGGCAAATCCAAGGAGAAGTAGTAGACGATCCATGGCCAGACTCAGTGGGCGGCGGCAGTTGAGATATCCATACCCATCTCAGCGTGATTGGCAGAATCCGCCGTTCACAAATACAAAAGCCAGCATCTTGACCCGGCTGTAAATATATAACCCTTTGCCACTCAAGTGATATTGACTGACTATCTAACGCGTTGCGGGGGTACTATTGGCAATAAGTATATGCTCTGGTGTTTTTGTCAACGGACTCCTGCTATCAAGGGGCCCTCACGGTTGCCATCTGGGCCGATATGTCTTATATCAGGGATGATCCAACGGTTTCCCAATAAATTCAATGACAGATTTTTGTTCGGGAAACGACTTGGCTTATTAATATCTAAAGAACCATGCGTAATGCTGGCTGTCACGGATGTTTCTCGTCCTTATTAGCCCATCGAGTCCCCAGTGCCACCAACGTTCCGCCCCGATCAGATATATAATTATAGTGAACCCTTTTCTGATGCGCCTGCTGTCACCGCAGCCGCGCTCGTTGCTGCGGGGCAAGATCAGCCGGCATTGGAGGAGTCCGCTGGGTGCCATGTGTGAGTGGTGGTGTGTATTCCTGGAGATGGGGTGGTTTGTGATCCGACGTCGTTGCGTCTGATGCGGTCTTAGTCTCTGCTACGGATCAACAACGGGTGTTGCGATGTGAGGACTGAACTAGTCGAAGAATCCCCCTCATTCTTCACCCGCATTCGTCTGGCTTTCGACAACTTGATCTTGCGGTTCATCCACGTCCATGGCATCTCCTGGATCTACTGTCTCAGCTGCGGCAGCAGGATCCTGGATTTCGTCCTCTTCCTCATCCTCTAGATTTTCCGGCGTTGGGCGCACAAAGACCTGCAACGAAACATTCTCGTTATTGTGAAATCTGGTGAGGATCTCGTTCGTTATGCTGAGGGCCTGTTTGGCCCGTGAAATGCCGCCTTGTGTAAAGAAGGTAGCGTTGGGATATTTGACGGTAAACTCGGCCGCTAGGCTATCGGCTGGGGTCATGTCTTTGAGCAAGACCTCAAATGGCTTGGTCGAGACACGATCGTGGTAAAGAAGGGGCGGTTTTATCCTGAACGACGGAGGCGGGGAGCGACGGGATTGTTGACCCTTCTTCGCCATGCCATCAACAAACTTGGTCTGGCAGGTCTTGTCCGCCTCAGCAGGCAACGGGAGCGGTGCAGGGGATTTAGAACCCTCGTCAACGCCATCAACCAACTCGGTCTGGTAGGCCTTATCCGCCGTAGACTGTTCCTTCTCATCGTACATGCCAGTCAACCACTCGGAATACAAGTTGCGGTCCTTGAATAGTAGTGGTTGCTGTTCTTCTGTCGCCTCATCGTCGCCGCCGTCACCAAAATCAAAAACGAAGGGCGCACCCCATGTCGGGAGGGGTTCTTGACCAGGACGCAGCCGGTCGCCAGAGGAGACAGAATCAGTGTCGTCAGGAAGCCTGATTTCAATCTCCTCGTCGTCACTACTATCATCGTTGACAACATCATCTTCAACACCACCCCCTTCAGCAGCTTCTTGATGTTGGCCTGCAGCCACATGCTCGGCGGCTTCCAGGTCGGCTTGTTCCTTGTCAAGGGTTCCAGTTGTTTCCGGTTCGCTAGCAGTCTGACTGCATGTCTGCTCGTCGACCTCAGCCGAGTCGTCGCTCAAGACATTGCCCCTGGCGACAATACAGTCCGCCACGGGCTCGTCCTCATTAATCTCGGTGGGTTTGGGTTTGTATTGGATGGGCGTTGATGGGGTGCTGCCACGCAGGGAGTTCAAAGGGCTGCTGCTGCCGCTCGCTTGGGCACCGGTGCCCGCTGGGCCTAAACCCACCATTCTATGTCCCTGTGTTATTGCCTGGAGGTTCAAATAGACCGTGTCGTTTAAATGGTTTGGGTGCGTGGCGCGATTCAGACTTCAGAGATAATGTTTTCAGAGGTAATGTTACCGGCGTGATGGCGCACAAGGACGTTGACCTCAGCCTGTGGTAGGTTCACGTTTGCAATCCACCTCGAATTTTGAACGGGAATCGACTTTTTGACGCGCACTATAAAGTTGATAGGGCGGGGTCGCTTTTGTTCAATACTAATGCGGCGAGTTGCCCCCTAGATTCTTGGCGTACGTGGCGATGACGAAGATGGGGTGAGTCAGGTTGCTGAGGTGAAATGGGAATTTGTTCCCGTCTGCCATCTGATTCAGATTGTTGACAACGCTCGGGTTACGCAGGTCGCTGAAGCCTCTGCTACAAAATTACACAAGAGCAAGAGTCGGCATTGCTTGTTTCGTCTGTTTAATGTCTGCTTCCATGTTGTTAGTGGTGGACACAGAATATACTGGACTTTGCTTTCCACTTCTTCGCGTCCCTACTGAAAGAAGTGCCAAGCGGCAATCTAGATTATTCTCTTAGGGGTAGATGCATGCCACATTAGTGCTATCTCTCCATTTCTACCCTGAAAAGCAGACGTCTCAATCCCAACAGTGTGGGCTCGGTATTTCAACAAGTCGACGTTCCAGAGCCCATCACACAAGACATTTTCTTGGCCACGAGGACTCACGGGCACTGGTCGAAACGGAGCCGAAATTAAAACCAGAGCTCAGAGAAATAACCCCCAGATGCTGAGGCCTGATTCCATGTCTGCAAGCTCTTTGTCAATGTGACAGTGCCAACTTGAAGGTGGCGAATCACAGAGAGGTAAGGCAGGCAAGTATTATTGAAAAAGCTGAAAACGGCTCCTGAACTTTCATGTAATTCTAGAATGTATAGAAAACAAATAGCTCTGGAAAGACAAGAGCAAAAACAAAAAAAAAGCTGGCAAGAGCACGCCGAAAGAGTGAAGCCAAAAATGGAGACAAGGAAGGGGTGGTAGCCATATTGTTATGCCCGACCTGGAAATGGCCCCCAAGTCACCAACACCGTTGAGGATACAACTAAAACAGTGGACTACAAACACATGCCCTTTTGAGAGTCTCCTCTCTGATTCGCTGGTGCACGAGTGTTTGCGGTTACGGGGCTCATCTCATCTCATCTTTCGGTGTGGCTCATCCGACGTTTCGGTGGGTCGGTTCCAGCGAAGAAAGTTACAGGGGTTGATTGGTAGGCCGGCCGTTATCGTGTGGCATCAGCCCCTGTTGTCTTGCAGATGGCACAGTGCGCCGAAGCGTCTGAGTTCGAACCCCTTGCCCCAATGTTACTAGAGGTTAGTGGTGATCTATACCTCCACAGAAGGGAGTCGCTAACTCGTTAGGCGGATGATATGCGCGCGCGAATATTAGTGTGGAAATCCACGCGCACAGTGCTGTATTCGGATCAACAAGTACGAATCACATGGACGGATGGATTGCTTGTGGGCGACCTGGCTTGCCATCAATGATTAGTCTGTCTATTTCGGGTCGCTGCGCCACAGGTTCGCAATTTTAAGTCGCTATCGGCTCTTGGACTGCGGATGGCTGCCATCTCGTGAATGTCATATCATATCACATCATATCGTCTTATCTGCCATTTTTCCTCTGGCTTTGTTTCTTTTTCTCCGGTTCTTTCTTTCACGTCATATCTTCGTTATGGCCATCTGAGTGCTCAAGCTGTGCCTCCAAACATCCGACCAGTGCAGTGCTTATCCCAGCAGCGGCAAGCAACTTATGGCGTTGAGCATTTCGCCCCAACCGTCGCGGTCGTCATCGCCAGCATTATCTCAAAAAATCCGCCCCGGCTGCGTCGATGTCCTATTCTCACGCAGGATACGGCTCCGGCTGCTCACTCCACTTCTTCTGGCATCCGTGCTCCTCTTTCTCTACATCCGCCAGCATGATGCCATACACCAAATGCAAGCGCTCTGGTTGCAGGAGAACAGCCCCACCTCCATCATGACAGCCCACCATCCCCCCTCAGCTCAGTCACCCGGCCATGTTTCGCAGCAGCATCAGGATGGACCCAGCATCGACTGGTCACGTTTTGCCTACACGCAGTACGTGACCAACAGCATCTACCTGTGCAACTCGATCATGATCTTCGAGCTGCTGCACCGCCTGGACAGTCGTGCCGACCGTGTCATCATGTACCCATCGAGCATGTTCGACCCGAACGCCGCCAACGACGGCAGTAACATGGGCAACGACGCCCACCTTCTGATCAAGGCTCGCGACGAGTACAAAGTGAAGCTAGTGCCCATCACGGTGCAATCCCGGGCAACAAAAGACTGTATGACTTGATCTTGTTCTCTTACCTATCCTTTCCCCCATCTCCCCCTTTGCTAATAATTTGGCTATCAACAGCAACCTGGGCCGAGTCCTTCACCAAGCTCCTCGCCTTCAACCAGACCCAATACGACCGCGTCCTCTCGCTCGACTCGGACTCGGTGGTCCTCCAAGCCATGGACGAGCTCTTCCTCCTGCCCGACTGTCCGGTCGCGATGCCGCGGGCGTACTGGCTCTACCCGGAAACGCAGATCCTCTCGTCCCAGATCATGCTGATCAAGCCGAGCACGTCCGAGTTTGCGCGCGTCATGGCCCGCACCGAGGCCGGCGCCGGCGACGACTACGACATGGAGATTGTCAACTACCTGTACCGCGACAGCGCCCTGGTGCTGCCCCACCGCCCTTACGACTTACTCACCCAAGAGTTCCGCTACGAGAACCACACACGATATTTGGGGACTGACGACCCCGCTGCCTGGGATCCCGTGGCTGTTTTCAACGAGGCCAAGTTTCTTCACTTCTCCGACTGGCCCGTCCCGAAGCCGTGGCTAAACATGTCTGATGATATCCGCGACGCAAAGCAGCCAAAATGCCATGTCCGAGATGGCGTTGAGTCGTGTGTTGAGAGGGATATGTGGCTAGGATTTTACTCGGACTTTACCGTCCGCCGCAATGTGAGTTGATTTTGGTTTGTGTCCTCTGCGTACGACATGCGTGCTAATTTGTTTGCTTCCAGCGGGTGTGCAACACGGATTCTGGGAAGCAAAGGACACGAAAATGAAAAGTGTGACTAATGATGGTATTACATTTGTATTTGTCGAGCGAAGAAATGGCGTTTGGGACTACATTTTGGCATCAATGGAATACGGAGTGTGAGGAAGACAAAGGCGTTTGTAAGCGGCGAAAATATACCACTGGAGGGCTGGCTAATTTGTTTCTGTTTACTTGGGAGTTGAGACAAGGTATAATATGACGTCAGGAAAAGGGTTCATGAGGGTTGACTGACAATGCATAAATAAATCATAAATGTGATGACATACATGTACATGTAGTTATAGGCTATTTACATCTGTTTCCACATACCGGGTCGACAACATCACCCTCCACTCCCCCCAACGGACTATTAGTGGTTACGCGAGGATGTAAGCGAGTGGCCATTTGTTTCTTTATCTCGGCAGGGATGGGGAAGGTTATGAACCTTTTTCAGGCACATAAGCTGTTGCTGGGCTCAATACGTTCCCCCAACTGCATCTCAAACTTTAAAATACGCAACCAGTTCATCTATCCGATCAGATAAGCTTAAATCAACTGCCGCTCACACCACAGTCTGGAGCGGCTAGTAGAATAAACAATATAAGGGGTTTTTCTGTTTATCTCCGATCCTGGTCGATTCGTTCATCGGGCTTGCTTGCTCGTTCAGCTTCCCGTCTTTCATGCATCGCCATCGCATCGGCCCGACGTTGATCGTCAAATCTCGTCTGCCACAAATTGCGGGGAAATCTGTCGCATGAACGCATCATATTCAGTAAATCTCATGTCTGTTCATCATCCCTTTGCCTCATGTCAATTTCCAGTGATGCATTGCGACATAAATCCAAACCATTCAACAAATTAGATTGCAAAGCGACAGACTGTCCGGACTTGAGGGGATTCCCGTGTAATTTCAGACACTCGACTGTCTTTGAAAATTCCTGGCCAACAACACCCAGCGTGATGTCCCGTGTAACTAGAAAGGTGTGTGGCTGCCTGACCATCAGCAACATGAACATATGCTGATGGTTGCACTTGCACAGCTTGAGGGAACACAAACACAACCTTTTTTGCCGAAGTCCCCAAGTTCGGTAACTGGAAATTTGCAATATCCCAGAGTAACGAAAACGATCTCCCAGCGACGTCAGTGGCTGTGGCCGCAGCAGCAGCAGCAGCAGCCAGGAGGGGCCAGATTTTTCGGCGCATCTGAGACATGATGGTCTCCGTGCAGGTCATTAATCACAATCAGACAACAGAACGACAATCACTTGTCGGGTTTCATTTCGGGTCCGTTGTTGGGCATTGCTTCCCCTCGAAAAGCAAGTGAATGCAACCGCACTTGTCTTGGCTTCCACAACAGCGGCGCCACACCATGAATGCATGTGTGTGGGAGACGGCCGACGCTGCACAGCTTCGGCACCTTGGGATGGTTGCGGGGCTCGACTGACCAAAGAGCCGAATAATTAATTACTAGCTTTCCGGGGCTTTTCCGCTGCCTGGTGCAGCACGTCCATACAAGTCAGGTGCTCGGCGCCCCTCCCCTCCTCGTATATGTACGACGACATGTAGGGACCTGCATCGTCACCTTGGCGCGTCCCCTCGGACCGAGCTGCAACATAATGTGCCGGCGGTGGCGTCGAACCCACGAATAGTGAATGATTGCCAGCAAAACAAATTGGCGTAGGTCCGGATCTCCAACGATTCACCTAACTCACTTTGCATGAGTGGGAGAGGAAAAAAGGGGAGAGGCTGGGTCGTTGATTCAAACGGCGAAAAAAAGCCCGCTGCGGGCCAAAAAAGATCAGCATCAACAAATTCTCAGGCCATCGGAAAGCATGACCTATCGACCGACACCCTGCATATCCCGCATGGTCGAACATTTTCAGGCGCGCGCAGTGTGGCTATCCGTGGGGAAGTCCCGGTGCCAGACAAGGTGACGAGTGAATGCATGATGTAGCACTGCAGGCAACAAGGGAAAATAATTACAGACAGGGCGCAGGCCCAGCACTCATTATATATTCATAGAGAACCGATAAGTTCTACGCCTGACAGCTCTTTTGCATCATCATCATCAGACACCATTTGTTCTTGACCTGCCGGTTCGATCATCAGACACCTTTTGTTCTTGGCCTGCCTTTCGGAATACTCGATACACAAAATTTCAAAAAAGGCCACTTGAAAGAAAAGAGAAAATGGGTTTCATCAAGTCCCTCGTCGTCCTCTCCCTGGCAGCCATCGGCTCCGCGGCCGCGCTGGCACCGGGCGGCGGTCACGGCGTTTCGGGCTACGAGCTGGAGAAGAAGAGCCCCGTCAAATCGCGCAGCTGCCTGTGCGCCTCCGACGTTGATGCGCTGCTCAATACCTACGTGCGCATCCTCAGCAAGTGGAATGCCACGGCGGACGCCAAGTACATTGCCAGCAACTTCCGCGACTCGTCCGACAGCATCAACATCCTGGCCAATATCAAGCTGGGCAGCGTCACGTTCCCGTCCAAGGAGGCCTTTCTCTACCACGAGAACACTCAGGTAATTCCTCAATCCCACAGACAGGCCTTTCTATCCATCTCGGAGCTTTTATTGATAAGAAAAAAAAACCCCGAAAAAAACAGCCCGACAACCTCCCCATCAAGATCGTCAGCAAAGGCCCCTTCGACTGCAACTCCATCTCGTTCATTTGGTCCGCTACTTTTGGCCAGGCTGGCCTGCCGGTGCGCGGCATCGCCATCCTTGGCGCGACGCACCACCAGGCAGGGTATTGGCAGATCAAGAGCATCGACGTCGAGTTCAACAGCATTGCGTTTCTGACCGACATTGGCGGCTCTTGCAAGCCGCCCGGTCAGTAAACCGGTCTGATGGATGGATGGATGGATGCCGGGCCGGCCGATGGGCATTTTGAAACCTGGAAAGGGAATGACGAGGCTCAATCATATCATAGCAAACTGGTCCCTGGTCGTCAACATTGAGAGAGCCGGAAGGGAGAAATGTGGTGAAAAAGGAGGGTCCTGGACGGGAGCATTATTTCAGACCTGTTCCAAATTAATGAAGTAAACCCTAGTATTTAATCAACATGCTCTGCCGCAGCCCCTTGCTTGGAGTGGAAACCGTTCGTGACATGACCCGGCCCCTGTCCCAATCCCTTGCAGCAATGCTGCTGGTGATTTCTTGGAACATTGCAAGACCAAAGACAACTCATAAATATCAAAATATGAAACCCAAACTTTTCGACCGAGACAGACCTCAGCCTGCAATTAATGTACTTTTTAAACGTTACGTCTGCCTAGGTATTCAATTTCTATCGCCAATGCCGGCTATCAATTCTGCGAATAGTTTGAAGCCAATGCTGCCTAAACTTGGATCATAACCCGGCCTGCCACCGTATATTTTTGATCTTGACCTCCTCATAAGTAATATGCAACAATCTCGTGCTCTCCGGTACCGAGCATATCAGGGTATTCGTTCAGTCTGGTCGATTCCACTCAATGACCATGCATCCACACAAAACCCGCCAATGTATCCAACACATTAAAAAAAAAAAAAGAAACAACGCCATAACTCTTCTCCGTGCTGTCCCCCCAGTTCCTAACCAGGATGTGGTGATACCTATCCGAGGTGACGATAATTATGCGACAAAAGAAAGCGGGAGATACCCGTATGAAAGCACGACCGACAGCGCCGCCCCATATGCAATATGCCCAACGCAAGCAGTCATGTACAGTCAATCTTCTTCACCCGTCCACCGCATGCTTACTTACAGTAATACCTTCAACAAACTAGATCATCCATCCTGCAATGCCTCCCTCATGGCTTCCTGGATCTGATGAAGATCGTCCGGCGCAACTTTGGTCGGCGGACCTCGGCGCTGGTGGGCGGCCCAATAGTCATGAAACCCCGGGATCATTCCCGGCTGGTTGATACCCGGCGCGCGGAACGTCGATGTGGATGACATGCTGCCCTGGGGCGAGGCCTTGTCACCGGCCACGGCGACAGCCGGGCTCAGGAGGGCGGGAATCGTGGCGATGGCGGAAAGGATCGGTGTCGTGACAGGACTTGGTTCGGGCGACGGATGGGAGCTGGCATTGCTGCCGCCCCACGGCCGCCACGAAACGATCCTGCCCAGGGCGCCAGACGAGGGCTGTCGGGTCGCGTTGGTAGCAGGGCCGGACACGGTGCGGTTCCCGTCTCGCACTCGGGGCATCGATAGCCCAAGCCCCGCCATGGCCAGGTTGTCCCGCAAAATCAGACGTCCATTGCTCCCGGTGGTGCTCCCACGCGAGATGGTCGGGCGCGCCGTAACTGCGCTCAGGTTCGTCCCGGCAGCAGTCAAGCCAAGCGGGCGCAGAGTCAGCTGACTAGGCCGGACTTTAAGGGTGTGTATGTCCATTCCATTGGAGAGGGACATGATGGACTCGTGCGAGACCACGCGGCGAAGCCTTCGTGGGCGCTGTTCCATCATTTGGTCAAACTGATCCTCCGACTCGGGGGCGAAGCCCGGTGACAGGGAATTCTCGGCTTCGGCATCGGTGCTAACGGTGTCGATGGTCGTGTCATCAGCCGAGGGAGGGTTCCGCGTGAGATCAGGAACATCGTCGGTTGTGTATGATGTAGTATTTGTTCGGGAGAAATCGCCCAGGATGAGGTTAGTTAAGGGGTGGGGTTGGTGTGCATAGGATGGGGGAGGGCCACCAGCACGTGGATTCGACATGTCTGGCGGAAACTTTGCGGTTGCAGAGATGCTCCTCGCGGAGAGTTCAGAGACTCGCTTTCTATGCGAGCCCCTCCAAGCAGGCGACATTGGGTCCACACTTGTCGTTGGAGAAGCGGGGAGCGACGTGTCCATGATGGACCTATCAAACATCAACGAGTTTCGGTGGTAGGACCGCGGGGAACTCGGAACAGACGATGGGGCGAACTCGGACGGAGCTTCCGAGAGGAGCGACCAGCGGCCATTTGGAGGCATGGACAATATCGTCGTCGAGTCTTTTGAAGCGTGGTGGGCATAGGCGGGATTGAGGGCTCCTCGATGTTGCCATGATAGGGGCTGAAGTCTCGGGGTTGAGGGAGCAGAGTTGTGTGGTGGAGTGAAAGTGCCCGAATTGAGTCCTTGCCTCTTCTTCTTTGGCCCCTTCTTTGCCTCTGGCTTATGAGTGACGTGGTAGTGGTGGTGGACGTGTAGCTCTTGCGAAACCCTGGCAGGAGAAGGAGGGGGGGGATCTTTGAGCTCGAGCTCGGCTCGCAGGGTCGATGTGGTGCTGCCATGGTGGTTGTCGGCGGGCTGGTGGTATAGCAGCTGCTCACGAAGGATCTGGATTTCGTCGTTCGAGTTCAACAACATCTCGCGCAGTTCAGAGATACCCAGTTGCAGGGTGGCGTTGTCCTGCAAGAGATCGCGAACGAAATGCGATACCACATTGGCTCCGTTTTTGCTATCCGTCATGGACTTGGTGGCGGCAGCACCCTTAAGCCTCCCGGCGGCCGTGTTGAGTTCCCTCTCCATGACACGCTGCCGCTCCATGCGGCCAATAATCTCGACGTGGCGCTCGCGCTCTTCCCTGGCCTCCTTCTCCATGCGCTCGAGCTGGTCTTGCAGGTCGTTGAGGCCCCTCTCGGCCTGCCGCCAACGGTACATGGCTGTCCGGGCCTCCTCTTGTGTGTGGACGACCGTGTTCCGTAAACAGGCCTGTTCCTCCTCCAGCATGGCAATTTGGCGCTCGAGATCAGCTGCCCGGGCCGCAGCGCCCTCGAGCCTCCGCACCTCACGCTGTGAATCCCGCAGCGTGGCCTCGAGGAGTTCGATCTTGGTGTCGGCATCCTTGACTGTCTCGTTCAGGTGTTCGAGCTCATCCCTCAGGCTGTGGTTCTCGCTGTCGGCATTTTTATTGCGGAATTCGAGGTCGGCATTGTCGTGTTCCAGCTGTTCGATGCGTCCGAGAAGCTCGACTCGGTCCCGTTCGGCCGAGGCCATGTAGGCTTCGTGGCGGGCCAGCAGTGTCTGGAGGGCAAAAGTCAGTCACGGGGAGCATTCCTTGGGTTTTGGCTGGCGCGATTGCCACAGGGCCGCCTCGACAGCGGCCATTTTGAGCAGCGCCTCGTCTTCTTCTTCTTCTTCTTCGTCGTCGTCGTCGTCGTCGTCGTCGTCGTTGCCGCCGCCGTTGCCGCCGGCATTTTGTTGAGCTTGAGTTGTTCGTGTCGCCATGGAGAGGGCAGGCAGGCAGGCAGGCAGGCAAGGAGATTCAAGGAGCGACTCGGTGGGTTCACAGACAGAGACAAAGAAACAGGAACACAAAGGAGGCAGGTCCAAGGCGGACAGAGGCTGGAGGTGTCGCACATAGGAATGAAAAGAGTCTTACCTGTCCCATTTTGGCGGCCGTGTGGACATCGCGCTCGACGCTCAGCAGCACAGAGCAGTTGTGTCTCAGAAAGACGCACTCGTCCCGGCCACAACAACATCGCAGGTCGGCGGGCTGAGCCGCGAGGGGGACGGAGTGGGCATGGGCGTCGGGGCGGGCCATGGCGTCTTGGGCCTTAGCTTGGGGGGCGTCGTGTGGCTGGCTGAGTTCGGCGTCGGCGTCCGAGGTGTCTGCTGCTACTGCTGCCATTCCTACTGCCGAGGAGGAAGGCCACGTTGGGGTGAAGCTGTGGATGCCGTGGCCCAAAACACCATAGTCGCGGCTTTGCGGCTGCTCTCTGGACAATCTTGAGGTTGATGATGGAGGGTTCCCCCAGTGGGATGGATTGGCGATTTGTTGTTTGCGTTTGTTCTGTTTTCTGTTTCAAGCAGCGAAAAACAAGGACTGGAATTTTAGGTTCGAGGTGTTGGAGAGACAACAGGGCACGACCCAGCCTCCAAGGTGTCGCTGTCCTGTCGATGGTGCTGGCGCGACTCGGAATCCGGTGGAGTGGACACAGGAGCAGCAGCAAAGTGCCTATTCAGCGCAGTGCGGTGCAGCAGCGCAGTGCAGTGCAGTGCAGGTGCATGGAACGTGTGACGTGGGAATTCGAGTGTCGCTCGGTTCGCTGCCGGATGCTGCCAAGATGGGTCCGTTAGTGGCTCGCGGCTGACACCGCCAAACCATCCATGAAAAACAGTCAACCTTTTCAAAGAACCGGGAAAGAACAAATAAATAAAATACGAGGCTGGAAAGTGGCAGCTTTCCTGGCAATGCAAGTAGTCGGCCGAGATATTGTGTCTCTGTGCCTGGCCTGGCTGGGTTGGCTTGGCTTTGCAGCGGCCGCGTCCAGTTCGCATTCTTCACAGGCCAACGAGGGAGGGGAAGACGGACAACGCGCCCCACGCGTCAGGTCAGACACAGCGCAGACGGGCGAAAATCCAGCACGCGGCGGTCGTCCGCTCACCCCTGTCCAAATGATGAAACTCCGCAAACACAACCCCGCCATCCCATGCCTGCCAATCGTCGCCGTCCACCAACCCCCCACCTTCCCCATCCTTATCTCGCTGTCATCTCGACGTGCATTGAAGCACTTTCATTGCGCATAATTTCTTGTCTTCTTTTTTCTTTCTCTTTTTTTTCTTAGTGTCAAAGGCATCAGATCTCGCACAAAATCCTCGTGACATGTTTTACGAACCCCCTTTGGTCATGTATGTTCGTTCCACCTCTCCTTTCCCTACGTCGGGAGTGATTCTTTGCTGTGCTTAATTTCGTGGGCATTGACGAGGTGAACTTTGAGCCAACCCGCCATCCCCGCACTCCACCTATGCAATGCAGCCATTGCAGATGATCACCGCAAACAAACCACGGTTGTGTTGACAAGGTACCTTAATTCCAGAATGCCTGTCACCTGTCACCTCTCAGTGGTATCATGGTTGAGTCTATTTGAGGAGCCTTTCAGACTTCGTATGTAGTTAGAGGTATGCCTGACCGCATGCTGCACTAGACTAAACAAGGTGTGTCTCCGAGAATCAAACTGTAAACACACCCAACTTCATCATCATCATCATCCCAAATGTATGTTTTGTTACCATCATGAACTAGAACGGAGAGTAAAAAAAAATAAAAAAAATAAAAAAAGAAGGAATACGAATCAGTAATAATAATACATCGAGAAGGTTAACAATCCAGCCTCCTAAGAGAACTATTCACCATGAAGAAATTTTGACCGGACATTTATGTCATGGGCAATCGGGAGCCGAGGGGCCCTCGAAAATAACGAACTTCAAGTGAGATGACAACAACTAAACGGTCACTGTCAAGCCCATAGCCTTGGCTCTTGGCCCACACGCTCACAACATCTCCACCCCGAAACTCGAGTCGGTTGTCCTTGCCAAGCACCCCTGGACCAGGTGATGCCGTGGGCAACGTACTTGCGTACGACTCAAAGGTGAGATCAGAAAAGAACGGCTTGGGGACGAGTAACTCGGACTGGGACGCAGGGTATGCATTGAATCTCAGCTGAGAACTGGGGGAGTTTTTTGGGAAATGCTCCAGGAGAATAGCAAAAATCTGGTGTTCTGGAGCCATGCTTGGGTGTACCAGCATTGCCGAGCAGAGCAATTCTTGGGACTGCCGGGCTGGAAGCAGTATGTCCGCGTCCCACGTCCCAAGAAGGGGACTCGGGCGTGGACCCTCCCGTCCTTCAATATTGATATGAGGTTCAGATGCAGGTAGCTGACGTTAATTTTGAAGCCATAAACTCTGATGGGTGTTGTGGCGTAGTCCTTATTGATTCGGGGTTGGCGACGGAAAAGAAGTGGTTGAATGGGAAGTTCTTGGGCTCGTAGTTGATCGCCCAGTAATTTTCTAGGAGTAGTGCGACCAGACAAATCGACCAAGAACTCGGGCAGCACCCTGGAGAACTGGGACGCTGATATTTTCCCGATGAAAATCGATGCTGGCGAATTTTCCGGCATGGGCAAATAGAGAGACTCGTGGAAATGAATAATGTCGGCAAAGGCAGGACATTGTTCGACGATTGACTTGGCAACGTCCAATGAAATCTTGAGAAGGGGGACACTCCAGCTCATCCCCAGATTCGTCATGGAGTGAAGATAGCCATCACTGGTTGGGTTCCACTCGGTTCTGGAGGACTTGCCGACAAGGGGATCTGAGAACTCGGCCGGATGCTGAGCTAGCAGGCTTCGATGCGAGCTCAAGTTGCTGCTTTGGTCTTTGGATTTCCAAAAGAAGATTGTATAGTCATCAGAGACCCTCAGAATCTCTTCTTGAAGCCTTGTGAAGGCCCGAAGTCCTTCCCCGTACAAAAGCGGCATGTTAACCTCGAAAATCCCGAGAAGGCAGTAGAAGTCTAGGCCATGTCCTCCTGTCTTGTGGTTTGTCGATTCGCCGCCCACCTCATCCTCTCGTGGATGGGCTCCCGGAACGTCATTCCACCCCGAATGACAGATGCCGGGATGGAAGCAACCCTCTCAATGTTGCGAGAAAGACCCCAGTCGTTCTTCAGTCCGATTGGTAGCCAACAGGCGGTATAAAAGATCAGTTTGTCAGGAGACGGAGCAAGAAGTTCCTGCAAGGTCCATCCTCGGGTGAACCAGCGGCTGCGGTGGAAATCGGTATCTGACTGGACAGCGTAGCCTGAGGTGAGTCGAAGTACACCATCGCTGCCGGGGACATCAGATAAATATACCAGACAGCGACTACAGTCTCTGTACCAGGCATACATGGAATTGATGGCCTCTGACAGGTCAGCGCTGCTTGACTTGTCGATGCAGCATGTGTCGATCCAGCAATAGTCATAGCCAAGTTGTCGGCTCTTTTGTGCGAAACCGATCAGCTTCTGGTGGCCCGCCTTCGTTTGAGGTCGTTGAGGCTGACACATATCGTAGAAAGTGATCTCGTCTTTCCCCCAAGTGTGCGAGAGAATGGCATATTTTGGTACTGCATCTGGAAGAGGCTCGAAGAAATCCAAAGTGTCTGTGTGCAGGAGACGCATTGCGGATAAAAGTTGCGAGAGGTGGACGCAGCTGATGGATTGATAGAGCGGGGAACAAGACATGACATCTGGGGATTCTGGGCAGTGAGCGTGCCACTGGCAATTGTTAGTGCGTGTGGGCCCCCTCTTCAATGGTTTGTTTGTGTCTTGCGTCGTATTGACTCTCAACCCCAGATTCTGAACACATTTACTTACACTGTAAACCGTTGTGTCTTGCATGTACAACGGTTACTGCTTGGGTGACTGATGAGTGAGGATTGATTCAAGGATGAGAAGTAATCGCCCTCAGTTGTGGTTATGCGGTGTAGGGCTGTCGAGGATTTCCGTCCTGAGAAACTTGTCAACCGCGACTGATTGGTCAAAGGGAGGCTGATGAAGGACAGACACCCAAAATGAACCTTTTGTTGTTATCTATCTTTTTGGGACCTCTTTCTCGAGAAAAAAAACCAGATAATTAGAAATGTGAATAACAATAAGATGTGTAGTGAATTGATACATACACATTTTCTTCTGCAATTTCTCTGCTTTCCCCCGAAGTCAGTCTCAAGCAGGTAACAACGACCCAGTCCCCGTCAACTTTCAGGTAATTACTGGGAAAGCACGAACCAAAACATCAGACGACTTCAGAGGACAGGAATAATCAAGCACGTCCACGCTCCATTTAATTCGAAACAATTTCCTACCTAATTCTTCCCGTCTGAATACCGTACCGTGTACGCTTCACAGCGGCCCGAAGCTTGAAGCGGGGCCGCCTTCAGTCCTCAATCTTTCCAAAAACGCAACTCAACTTGAGCCTTTCGCTCCTGTTTATTCTACACCTCGAATCTCAACCAAGCATCCAACTGTGTTAAACCTACATGCGAACACATGCGAACTGAACCTTAAAGATGGAAGGTGGGACGAGAAAATACAACGAGGAGATACGCTGCGAGGAAGAGGACTTGCGCCGCACGTCACTTTTCGAGTACATCAAGGGGCTACCATGATTTGTTCTCCAGCAAGCTTGTCCATGAAGTTTCTCTCTACCATCACCTCCAGCCGCTACAGGGCATCTTTATACCCGTCTTTCTGAGCGCCATTACCTCGGAGTACCTACCACTACAACTTTCATCGCATCAGCTACATGGTATTTTTCGCCGCCGCCGGGACGCCGATTGATATGGACGACGACTACGAGCTAATGACAGCGTCTCTAGCGACTGCCGGTCAAGGAACTCCCGGCCAGGCCCTCGAGCGACCAGTACAGGCGCTGCACACAATGGGGGTTGTGCACAGGGACCTGCGGCGCGGTAATTTACTGTGGAGCGCTGAACTTGGCCGCTTCATGACACCAACTTTGAGTCTGCCGGTCTGGTGTACCCTCCGGCTTGCGGATCTGTTCAAGGCCCCCTGGGCGAGGTGTTGGCGCCGAATCCCGAGGTGACGGGGGGAGGCACCTCGTCTGAGGACTCTAATACGGCGGACAAAGCCTTTGTAGGTGGGAAGGCCCTCGAAATACCGGCCAGCACCCTGATTGCTAACGATATCCAGCGAGTCAGACGAGTCTTTGCATCTTGGAACTGATCACTGCAGCCTAATGCAGCATACCATATTGCCGGAACACTGAAGGAAACCCAGGTCACATCAATCATCAATGCCTGCCTGGCTTTCATATCACACGTGCAGCTTCTTGTGTAGCCCCTTTGTATTATAATATCGTTAGGTCTTGTTGCAGCGGCTTTCAGGCCTCAAGGTACCACCAAGGAGGCATGCTTGCAAATATGGGAGGGGGGCAGACATGCCATTCATAGAGGCGGTTATTTTCTCAGACCCGTGGCGGAATGAAAGAAACCCCAATTCATATTCGTGCCCTCCCGTTATCGTCACCACCGCATCCAGTCTAACCTTTGGTTTGCTTGCCACTCTCTTCTTTGGCCGCCTGTTCTTTGGCCGCCTGTTCTTTGGCCGCCTGTTCTTTGGCCGCCTTCTCTTTGACCGCCAATTCGTTCCTCGCTTTGATACGGTTCAGGTGCTCGCGGGTGCGCTGTGTGGCAAGGCCCGCGTCAACAATCAGCCCAACGATGCCGGAGCTCGAGGAGATGATCGCAGTGTTGACCGCCTCACCTGCTTTCTTTGTGTCACTAGACATGACTGGAGATGAGTGTCTTGAGTTGCCCTGCCGCTGTTTTCTCGAGGTCACAGCGCGGTTTATCCGGGAACTCTACCCTAAGAGGAGGCGGTATTCTTGTGCCTTGCCGTGTGTGTCGTGAGGGCTTTTCGCTGAGCGAGTGGCTAGTGAAATGGGCAAATGACTTTTTGCAAAGATTGTTGATATAATAATTTACGAGATCCGCTCAAGGAAACTCAGACTGAGCAGGATGGTTGTTCCTGTTTTATGAAGATTTGTGATTTGTGGTGTCGGTGAGGTGCCGACGAAGATGGTGAAGTGAAGGTTGCAGAAGACAAAAAGTTGAAGAATAGGTCTCGTCGTTATTGTCATCTGATTCATTTGCTCAGCTGGCCTTCCGAGAGCACAGTTGGTACCATCCTCCCCCTGTGACCGAAATTTCAAAATCAGTTTAGATTTGTGAGATACATCTGAAGTGTTCCTCGCCAGGGTCAATCAAGATATGGATGGAAAAATCTTGGCCCACTCCTCGGATGTCACTGCTCTTGATATAGACGGATAACCAGAGAGAGAGAGATGGCCAGTCTCCGGCCAGAACCAACTTACCTGAACAAATCTTGCAAGCGGTTTGTACTGCCGGAAGGAAACTTGCCAGCTTTTCAGCGAGAGTCGTCCCGTATGAGGCACATAGTATATAATATAGAAGTAACTGGACAATTCTGGCCTTGTTTATCATGATAAACGTATTTCTCTGCTTTTGGGGGATTGAAATAAATGTTGCTAACAGCCACTTCGTGTTTGACCTGACTCTATCCAGTCAACAAAGTTCACAATGCGTCACTCATGACTTTAAAAATGACTGCATAATTAAACCACACACTCATTGCAAATTTACAAACAGCCCACCATCGACCAGCAACTGTGCGCCCGTGATGTAGCCACTCAACTCGTCACATGCGAGGAACACAGCCGGGCCCGCAAGATCTTCCTTCTCCCCGATCCGCCCCAATGGGATTCTGCCCTCCATATAAGTTCGCTTCGCGTCAACCTCCAGATCTTTGTCGTTCAACTGGGTTTTTATGGTTCCCGGCAGCAAGGCGTTGCACCTGATGTTGTATTTGCCCAGCGCGCAAGCGGTGCTCTGCATCAAGGAGAGGACGCCCGCCTTGGTGGGCGTGTAGTGGGTCTGGCCAGCGCCGCCGACGAGGGCGGATATGGACGAAATGCCGATAATGGAGCCGCCGGGGGGGGTTTGGCCGCGGGCCATTTGACGAGCCGCGGCTTGGACGACATAGAAGGCGCCGTCGAGATTGGTGCGCACCGTTGTGGCTAGAAGGTCTGGGGAGAGGTCGAGGAAGTCGGCAAAGGTGCAGATGCCGGCGTTGGAGACACAGACGTCAAGGCGGCCAGTGCCGAACTGTGCGAGGGCAAAGTCGACCAACCGGATGCCCGTGTCTGGATCACGCACATCGCCGGCGAGATGGACGAGACGGCCGGCAGCAGGGTTGGCTTGGAGGATCTTTGCAGCCTCAGCGATGAGGGACTCAAGGTGGGGCTTATCCTTGTCGAGGTTAAGGTGGTTGATGGCAACACTGCACCCCTGTGCGACGAAAGCAAGGGCGATGGCGCGGCCAATACCTGTCGTGCCGCCAGTGATGATGGCGGTCTTGCCGGCGAGAAGGCCAGTGAGAGGCATGACGACTGACCCGGAACCTTGGTTGGCAACTCGTTGGTGGCGTTTCAAGCTGGCGGTGTTGATGTTGTCGGAGAAACCTGGCAGCTTTATGAGGGGTTCTCGTTGGCGATCTCCAAAGTGAGTGAGTGAGTGAGGGGCATGGACTGGGGGGTAGACTCAAGCTCTGGAGTATGTATACATCTACCTGGCGCAAAGGAGGGGTGGGTTGGCAGACAGGGGC
This sequence comes from Lasiosphaeriaceae sp. G1095, assembly GCA_027569635.1. Taxonomy (NCBI): domain Eukaryota; kingdom Fungi; phylum Ascomycota; class Sordariomycetes; order Sordariales; family Lasiosphaeriaceae; species Lasiosphaeriaceae sp. G1095. The sequence goes on along the minus strand of JAPDFK010000408.1, from coordinate 17,788 downwards.
ACAATTTCCTAGCCCCAAGCAGCTCTTCCTGGATAATATTTTGACTGCGGGCTTCGAGACGCTGTATTACATGTATGCTCGGGATATGCGACTCCACACCAGTGAACGCTGAAGCACTCCAAATCAAGAACTCTCCAAAACCTACCTCACTTCACTCTTGACTTGCTGTCGACGTTGACGGCAGGGTTGCCGGAGTGGCGTGTATCCCTGCATTTAGGCTGTCCCACCCAGATGGTCCCTGACCCACATCTTTAGCTCCAAAGCTTGGGGAGTTGCAGATGGGCCGCCCCGCCAGTCTCGGCCTGAAATACAGCGAGGTCAGCGAATCCATATTGCTCGGCCATCAGGTGAGCTCATGATAGCTGATAAACCGAAATCCTGACCCGCATATGGAAATTCGTCCTCGGCTTCCCTGGGAGTGGGGGTTGCAAGGCGAAGGTATCCTCGGCTCTCGATCCCGCAAAGACGATGAGGCATGTCGACTTGCTAACACGTCCGAGGCCACCAAAAACAGAGTCAATGAGCCCCATGACGTCAGATTCGTTTCACGACGATGTGAACAAGGTTTCATGGTATCCAAATGGTGATTCGAAGCAAGGCTATGAGCATTCTGAGAGATAAAAAAAAACATGGGACGGTCATATGCCAGTGATTGCTAATGCTTCGTGAAAATTCCAACGCCTGAAACCGGTCAAGATCAAGCAGTTGTGAGCTGTTGCACCTTGGCCACCAAGCCATCCACAACGCCCTCTGACGTCTCCACCGTCTCCTTTGTATCTTCTGTGACGGCCGGCGTCTCTACTGGTGCAGGGGGAGCCGGTTCAGTCACGGCAGGCGGGGTCAGTGATCTCGCCGGCGGTGATGTCAAAAGATAAGTGCTTGGAATGAGCTTGGCTCGCGCAATGGGGTTGAGCGTAAGGCCAAATCCAGGCTTGTCCAAGTCTGCCGCCGTCAGATAGCCCTTCGTTGGGATGGGCTCATCGATGAAGAGGTCACCAAACACGGGTAGCACGCTCTTGCCGTCGGCCGAGTTGGCCAGATACTCTTGGAACGGTGTGTTGGGCTGGCTGAGGACAAAGTGGTAGCTGTACGGGCCGCTCGCATGTGGCACGACGGGGATGTCGTAGGCGGCGGCCATGGCAGCCACTTTGAGCAGCTCCGTCATGCCTCCCAGCCACATGACGTCGGGCTGGATGATGTCGAGGTTGCGGCCCTCGATCAGCTTCCGAAAGCCGTAGCGCGAGTACTCATGCTCGCCCGTGGTGAATTTCAGTGTCGGGTGGGCGCGCTTGATCTGGGCAAAGCCATCCGTGTCATCGGGGCTCAAGCACTCCTCCCACCAGTTGATGTCTAGGTCCTCGCATTTCTTGGCAATCTCGATGGTGTAGGACACGTTCAGTGACATGTAGCAGTCGACCATGAGGGGGAAATCGGGCCCAACCGACTCGCGGTGTTTGCGCAGAAACTCGATGTTCTTCTTGAGCCCCGTATGGCCCTCCTCGGCGCAGTACGGAAGGGGCACCTTGGCGCCCCAGAAGCCCATGGCCTTGGCGGCCGGGGGGTCGGGGCCTGTGCAGTAAAACTCGATACGGTCCTTGGTCTTGCCGCCGATAAGCTTGTAGACGGGCTCGTTGCGGATCTTGCCTACGAGATCCCAGAGAGCAAGGTCGATGACCGAGATGACGGCAACGGGAAGACCCTTGCGGCCATAGAACATGGAGGCACGGTACATTTGCTCAAAGAGGTGATTGGTGTCCCGAGGGTCGGCTCCGATCAAGAAGCGCTCAAAGTGCTGGTGGACGAGCCAGCAGGCGGGGGGCCCTGGCATGTTGTGTCAGTCTCCAAGGCAAAATCAGGGATAAAGCACAATAAAGCACAGCATACCGCCAAAGCCAGTAGCGAAGCCGACAGTACCATCAGTCGCCTCGATCTCGAGAAAGAACGAGCCCAAGACGTTAATGCCCCAGCTTGTTCGCGATGCCCGATACTTCTCCCACTGCGAGCATGGTGTTGAGATGGGCGAGTCGATCAGCCTGGCTTGATGTCAGTGATCATGTCAGGCACACCGCGGTGGACTGACAAGTAGTGGCTTACCAGTGGCCCCCTTGAACATTGTGATAATCACCACCTGAGCCAACGCCACCGATGACGAAGGATCGTATGCTCTTGATGGTGGGGAACTGTCTTGCGGTAGCCATGACGACGGAGTGTGCGAGGCAATGGAGAGCGAGGGGACGGGTCCCAAAGGAGGGAAACCAAGGGGCTATTAAAGAAAAAACGTTGCTGGCCGGTGGTTGGAGCTCGTTGGAGCTGGTTGGGGTAAGATATCTAGCGCCGGCAGCAGGGCAGTAAGTACTGGATCTTGCCTTGGCAGAGAAGGGCGAGGCAGAGGGCGATGCTCCAATGGAAGAGGTGGAACCGGGCACTCGTTTGTTCACGGAAGCACAATCGTCAATGGGCTTGCCGGCTCGTCTGACAGGTTGTGGGGGTCACCATGTTGAGGCAGTGGACAAAGGGGAAGGGAATGGACAGACGGGTCGTGGTCGGGTAGTGATGCACCGATAATAGAGGCATTCCGGAGCACGAGGTCGGGCCCAGTCAAGACGAGAGTCCACTTAGCAGCTGGCCGGAAACGAGGAGCCGTCCGGGTTCGCTCGTCGACCGACGTGACGGACACATCGACCCCACCTTTTGGCAGTTTGCTAAGTTGATTGCCTGCATCGGGGATCGCGCTGGCACCGTGGGGAGGGAGACAGGAACTTGACGTGTCGGCTTCAGTGGCGATTGGGGTTGGGGGGCGTGAAACTTTGGTTCGTCCGTACTTTGCGCGGCGGTTTGTGCTTTGCCAGCACGCAGCACGCAGCACGCAGCACGCAGCTCGCAGCTCGCAGCTTCGAGGCTCCCAGTGTTCAACGGGGTTGGACCTCATCAGACAACAAACCGAGGACAGACAGAATGAGGCTCTCGTGAGTCCGATCATCAGTCAGACGTCCGAGACGTGCGGCGGGGAAGGCCGAACGAGTGTCTTGTCTCTGCCGGGGCAGCGTCTGTCGGTCCGTCTCGCTGTCTGTCTGTCTGCCCGAGGTCTGTTGGTGCCACGCTGGGCTGGGCTGGGCATGATCCATCATGCTTTGGCATGCTGTGTCTTGGTCTGGCGCAATCCATCGGTTGGGTTGCATTGCACGGGCATTGCAGCGTGCTTCTGCAAGTGATCCATTGGGCAGCATTCACAGCACGTGGACCGGGAGACGGGAGAAGCTCGTGGATGACGGTTGATTCGGTTGCCAAGGTTTTGAGAGTGCAGATGGATTCCAAGGTTGGTTCATCTTGGGCAGAATCGATGGAACTTTAAGTCTGGGGGTCAGCCAGGTTGGTTACCTGCTGCCAACCTGGAATGTCCCACAGCGATAGCGATAGCGACAGCGTGCATATTCTTCGTGCCCGTGCGGTGCAGCAGGAACGATGTGCAACTTGCAGCTCCCTTCAAAAAGCCACTTGCATGTTGGCGGAGGACCCGATCCCCGCACGGCAAGAGCCGATCATCCAGGTTCTCGTCGTGACTTCCTGGGGCGGGAGGAAACTATTGGCAGGAAGGAGATGGCTTCATTCGCCACTATGAGGAAGGCGCTCCCGGACCTTTGCAAACTGTAGCCGCCTCGGTGTGGAACTAATCGGGACATTCAGTCCTGCTGCGGGTGAGGTGCATTTGCCAACCTCTGGTCCTATCCGCGAGAGACAAAGTAGCAAATAGCAATGCACTGAAATCGAACGCTAGAGACGGCCGGCCACTGCCAAACACCTGCGTCCAACTGCCTCTGCTACAGCTCCAGCTCCAGCTCCTCGTGTAACCCTCCTCTCCGCAATTTCGCTTCGTCTTCCCCACACCAACCCCAGAAACCAGCAGAACGGCAGGTTTGACCGGCCGCCAGTGTGTGGTGCTGTCACCTATAGGCAGTGTGTGGCCTCTGGGAGCCAGTTGAGTGGTCCAGGGAAGGGCCGGGCCTGGATCAGCCTTCTGACGCTTGTAGAGTTGGAGGGGGGACTTGGGGGAGGGGAAAGGTGGGAGGGGCGCCATTTTGTGCCGCAATAAAACGTCCGAACCCTCTCCACCGACTATCTCGCTCATTCTGCTCATCATTACCCCGAACTGCTGGCCCTGTTCCGTCCGTCGCATTGTCCCATCCATCCTCGTGCCGCTTCCGCGCCTATCCTTTCTGGCGATTTGGGAGGTTTTCTTGCCCGCCACGGGGCTATCGACCGCGCGCGTCGACCCCAGCTTCCGGGTCTGAGACCACGCTTCGAGCTTCGAGCTGGAGGGAGCTGGCTCTCGCGCTCGGGCTACTGTCGCAACCCGTCCTTTCGACACCAATTCCGGCCGTTCGCAGCAGCAACAGCGACACCTGTTTGGTAGCCTGCCTCCCTCGGCAGGCTGTCGCCCGCGCGACTCGCGACTGCTGGCCCGTTCGCCCTGCTGCTGCCCACCATGATGCACCACCCCCAAGCTCCTAGGTACGGCGGTCACCAACAGCAGCAGCAGCAACATTCACGGTCCCAATCTTCGCCACACTCCTCCCACCACCAGGGCGACCCTGGCGACAGCGATGATGGCCAGCTGAGCGCCGACGATCTGGACAATGATCTCGATGATCACCACGATGCTATGCGGAACGGCAAGCGGAAGAGGCCCGTATCCGTCTCGTAAGTCAAGCTCTTTCGTCCCGTCGTCCCTTGTGGAACGTTGCTCGATATCCACCCTTCGCTCCCCCTATTCTCTCCTTGTTCACCGGTTCAATGCCTCTCGTTATGGCCAACCCCACGGATAGTCCCAGCAGGCTACCAACGCTGACGCTGTCCTCTCCAGGTGCGAGCTATGCAAGCAGCGGAAAGTAGGTTCCACGCTCGTCGTCGGTAGTCCCTCGATGCCTCTATTCGTCACTGCGACTCGTCCGACTTGCCCCTTTTTACACCCAACAACGACCGCCTTACTATACATTGCAAATGGCCACCGCTGACCAAGACTTAGGTGAAATGTGATCGCGGCCAGCCGTCGTGCGGTTGGTGCAGCCGCAACGGCGCTTTGTGCGAGTACAAGGAACGGAAGAAACCCGGGTTGCGGGCCGGTTATGGTCGTGAGCTGGAGCAGCGCCTCGACAAACTCGAGGAGATTCTGCGAACGCACTCGGAGATCCTCCATGGCACTCTCGGTAATATCACGAGCCCGGCGAGCAGGCATAGCAGCGGACACAGCAGCGGCACCATGCACCCCAATGCGCCGCCAAGCGTGAGGGGCAGCAACGCCAGTCTGCCCAGCGACCATGGCACGCCGCGAGAGGCAGGCCCGCCGTCCATCTTTGCGCGGCCAGCCAACGACGTGATGCGGACGCCACAAGCCGAAACTGCCTTGTTCCTTCAGAAGCCCTCGACGTCAATGGAGTTCGGCCTGCCCCCGCCAACGCCCGGGATGCATGACAGCTTCCAGCCCATGACGAGCATCTCACCACAGAACCACGTGCCGCCAGCAATGCAACAAAGTGCCGCAGCGCAGGAATACTACGGAGCCGCCCCTGGCGCAGGCCTGGGACTGTCTTTGCAATCGCCGACGGCGAGCATGCCGCAGCACCAGGGACATCCGACATCGGACCAGGATCTGCCTCCCTATGACCTTCTCTACGCGCTGGTTGATCTCTACTTCAAGCACATCAACACGTGGTGTCCGATCTTGCACCGCAAGAGTACGCTAGACGCGCTATTCGGGCCCTCCAAGATTGACGACACGGACAGAATTTTACTGCATGCTATCGTGGCCACAACTCTGCGGTATTCATCAGACACACGACTGACTGATGAAGCGAGGCAACGCTATCACGACGTGTCGAAGCAGCGTGTGCTCCTGTACGGCATGGAGAACTCGTCTGTCAAATCGCTGCAAGCCCTTGTTGTGCTTGCCTTGGACTTGTGCGGAAGCAGCAACGGCCCTCCCGGATGGAACATTATGGCCCTGATCACTCGGTCTGTGGTTCAGCTCGGGTTGGCTGTCGAGAGTAATTCGTTCTCGGTATCGCCGAATTACCCTTCCATCTACACGCTACGCGCAATGATCCTTCCCGAGCCGAGCGACTTTATTGAAGAGGAGTCACGCAGGAGGTTGTTTTGGATGGTGTATCTCCTTGACCGATATGCCACCATAGCCACGGCGTTTGAGTTTGCGCTCGACGACCGCGAGATTGACCGGAAACTGCCGTGCCGCGATGACTTGTGGATCAGGAACATGAAGGTTGAGACGCGGTGGTTCCGCGCTGATGATAGCAGGCCAAGGCGCTCGAGCAACAGCGTGGACGGGAACCCAGCCGAGTATGAAGTTGACAAACCTGAGAACTTGGGCGCCTTCAGCTACTACATCGAGATCCTGGGCATCCTGTCCAAGATCCACAAGTTCCTGAAGCAGCCTGTCGACATTAGCGCCCTGTCGGACGTCGAGACGTGGCAAATGCGCTACAAGGAGCTGGACACGATGCTGACGTCATGGAAGTTTGGATTGCCGAACGAGTACGGTAACATGGCCAAGCTCTTTCAGCCTGGCTCAGTCAAGACGCTCAATTGCGGGTGGGTCATGCTCCACGCCACGTATCACACAGCAGTGATTCGACTACACTCGTCGGCCGCGTACCCGACGACACGGTCCCCCATATTCACGCCCAGCTACAGCGCGTCACAAAGGTGCCACCGAGCTGTGGAGAACATCGCGGCGCTGGGCGAGTTTGTTGCCAATCACGGCTTGCTCGTGAAGCTGGGACCACCCTTTGCCTTTACTTTATGGGTCGCGGCCCGGGTACTTCTCGTGCATGGCAGCACTGTCGAACGCAAGTTGAGCCCCGAGATTTCATTCTTCGTCGAAACGCTGCTCGACATGGGCCGGTACTGGCCTGTTGCCGGTCGATACTCGGGACTGTTGAATCGGGTGCTGAACGAACACCGCGACAGCGAGCGGCAAGGCGACGGCGTCACGCCGAGCAGCGTCAAGATCTTGGCCGACATGCGAAGGACTGCCTTTGACCTCGACTTCCTCATTAGCCGGCAGCCGAGGCACATACCAGGGGGCATGAACGGTGGCGTCGGTGGCGGGCACAATGGCGGGGCTGGCAATGGAGTCACCTGGCAGGGCCCATTCCCGAACGTCACGCCGGTCAGGACGCCGGCGCCGAACGAGCTTGAGTATCTCGACGTGTTTGACTTTTTCAACGTGCCACGGCTTCCCCTCGGCCCGGGTATCAGCGCCGAGGCTATCAGCGGCACTTCGTTGAGAAACCATGGTGTTGCTGTAGCGGCTGGCGGCGGTGATGGGGAGGGCGTCGCTACTGCATCCGCGCCCGGGACCGTCGGAGGGGAGTTTAATATCACGGACTTTATGGTGGATGCGAACCGGGACTGGTTGTTCCAACAGGATGGAACGAAGTTTATGCCTCCTTCCAATGGGAGGTGAAGTTTGAGTTTTTTTATTATTCGATGTCTATGTCTGGCTTATATAAGCGGAGGGTGTATGTTTTGGGCGATGGCGTTTTGGTTCTGGCTGATCTGCTGCAGCAACATCACGGCGAGCGGTTTGGGTATGATATCCTCTTGGGTTTTGGTCGTATTTGCTCTGCAATGGCTGCTTGGACAGTTTCAATATTCCTAATGTGTAGTTGGCGGTGGACAGGACAGGACAGGGGATCTTGTGCAAGGTGGAATAGCTATGTTTCAACCATCGGGCTCCAATGTGTGCCTGCTGTCAAGATAGGAAGGTGAAACAAGAATGTTAACATAATATGCCTGTTCAGGGCGGGGCTTCGTGGTTGTCTGTGCCAGGACGCGTGGCAAGGGTTAGTTGCCTTCTGCCACTTTGAGGTGCAGTGCAGTCTGGGACGGGATGGATCCTTCGGTCTCTTTGCCCAAAAACTTGCCAGGTTGAGCTCATGCGGGGTGGGCAATTCTCCCTCATGCAACAAATCTTTTCCACGGTTTCGCCTTTGGCGTTCGTTTCATGACCACGACCGACCTCCCTTTCCCAATTGAGATTAAAAGACATAACATCACGCTGAAAATGGGAACAAAGCACGGAGACCATGCCGATGAAATAGTGACGCCCGCATATGCAGTGGCACTTCGTCGTCGTCGTCACCCCGCCGCCAAAGTCTTGGTGCCTGCCGCCGTCATTGTCGGACTTTTGATTGCTTACCAGTTTCAATCCGCCTCTTTCAAAGACATTCTATCAGCCGGTGGAAAGGATGAACACCCTCGGGGGCCGACTGATTTCACGAACCCCTGGGATGCAGTACGTTGCCCATTGGCCTCGAGTCTCATTGCCTACCTTACCTGTAGGCAAGATAGCTAAAGTAGCCGATCGCATCATCAGATAACACCCAGCGAGGAGCTCGAATGGCATTCATGCTACGACGAGATGAATCCCTCATTCCAATGTGCTCGACTGACGGTTCCCCTGGATTACAACCACCCACGCAGCGAGTCGGACTCGGGCAAGACTAACAGTCCCAAAGTCCACATCGCCCTCACTCTCCTGCCCGCCAAGAACACGAGCTCCAACAGGTCGCCGATGCTCCTCAATCCCGGCGGCCCCGGCGGGTCAGGCACCTTGTTCGCGCTTATCGTGGCTCCAGCACTACAGACCATCTTTGGCGACGACCAGCCCATCATCGGCTTCGACCCTCGCGGAATCGGCTTCACGGCCCCCGCCGCCGACTGCTGGGCTACGCCACCACCCTGTGATGGCTGCCCCGAGGATACAGCAAAGGGGCTGATGCACCGGCTCACATGGATGCGCACCAATTCTGTCTTTGGTGGCGTCAACTCGAGCAGCATCGCGCTCAAGTACCTCGATGCTGGCCAACGCGCCGTGAACGACCTCTGCCGAGGAAAAGACGGCCAGCTTGAGGGGCAGAGCATTTTTGGCCATGCATCGACTGCCCACGTTGCTCGAGACATGGTCAGCATTGTTGATGCTTGGGAGAGATGGGTAGACAAGAGCCAGAAGGCAGTTGCAGAGAATCCCACCAAGGGGAAACTTGTGTACTGGGGCTTTTCATACGGCACCTATCTCGGTGCCACCTTTGCATCCATGTTCCCTGACCGCGTCGGCCGCCTTCTCCTGGACGGTGTGGTCGACGCCGAGTTCTACGTCACCCCCGTGTGGAAGGAGAGCATGGTCGACACGGACAAGGTGCTGGACCGGTTCTTTGAGCTGTGCGTCGAGGCGGGACCCCGGTGCCAGCTGTACCGCGCGGGCGACACAAAGGAAGACTTGGACCGTCGTTACCACGCCATCCTCGACGGGCTTTCGGCCAACCCCGTCACGTTCACTCACCCGGCCAGCTTCTTCCCCGTCATTGTGCGCGCCAGCTTTATCAGAACGCTTGTTCTGTCCATCTTGTACACGCCCAGGGCTTTCCCGGTTCTGGCGGTCTTGTTGGACTATATCTACGAGGGAAGATATGAGCTCCTAGGCGCACTGTTTGAAGATCCCCAGCTGGCCTGTTTGATACCGGGGGGTGCGCTGGCGGGGGTAGTGACGGATGCTCAGAGGGTGATTATGTGTAGTGATAAGACGAAGCCGGTGAGTTTTCTTTCTTTTTTTTTCTTTTTTTTCTTTTACGCATCTCAAATATGAACTGACTCCAAGGTCATAATCCCAGGTGAACTTGACCCTGGACGAAATCCGCTCCGAGTTCGAGACTATGGCATCCACCTCCCAGTTCGCCGACATCTGGATTGGTCTGATGCTGCAGTGCAACGGATGGGACCTCTACTCACCGCATTCCGAACCCAAGCTGCCGTGGACCCATGCCCCGTCTGACAAGCCCAAGAAAAAGGGAGAGAAGATCAAAACCGCCTTTCCCCTCCTCTTTTTGAGCAACACCTACGACCCCGTCACTCCGCTTTCGGCCGCCGTTAAAATGGCCCTCCAGTTCCAAGACGCTGGCTTGCTCGAGCAAAAGTCCGAAGGCCACTGCACCATTGCGGCTATGTCCCTGTGCACGGCGTGGGCGGTGCGCAACTACGTGCTGCACGGCAAGGTGCCGCCGCCCCCGGATGTGGACGATGGCGACGATTACACCAAGGGCAAGTGGATGACATGCGAGGCGGACGAGGGGCCGTGGAAAGAGTTCCACCACCACGTGGGTGAGATATATGATGGCAAGAACAACGACGAAGACGACGTAGACATGGAACTGCGACACGAGGAGGCGAGAATGGTGCAGGCGTTCAGCACAGTCAGATTCGCCATGGAGACGGTGTCGAGGTGGGGCGGGTCCTCGAGCTCGGAGGGAGTTGGTTCGGCGCTGAGGTCGTTTGCCATGGCAGCACACCATGGTCGGAAGGTTTAAAAGTGGGTATCATGCTGTCAAGTTTGCGAGTGTGTTGTAGGTTGCAAAGTAAAGTCCTTGATTTGGTGGTCTTGTCAACTGTCGTTTCATTTTCTTTTCCTTGGCGGCCAACGCTCTTTTGTCTTTCTTTTAGGATTCATGACATCAAAAAGTAATGCGTTGCTATCCTTTCTTGATATTCAATTTTGGCCGACATTCCATGGAGCTAGCTAATTAGCTGCCTACCTATCAGATAGCCAAAAAAAAGACCTAGTAGTCGTCTCTACGAAATCCAACTACCCAAACACTGTCCGAAGGCTCATCGCCGCCGCGCGAGTAGAGCTGCTCGTACCGGGCCCCACCCATGACCAGTCGCTCGGCACGTTCTCTCAAACCGCGTTCCTTGGATGCCAACCACTTGGCTCCCTCGTCCCAGTTCTCGTCTAGTTTCCGCGTCACGGCCGGGGGCCCACCTCCACAGCCATCCCAAGTGGGCGTATAATCTTCCCAATCCGCTGTTTCTGCTGTTGTTCTCGTTATTGTTGCCTTGGCCTTGAAGTAGGCGAGCCAAAGGCCCCAGAATCCCGGCATATCATGTGAGGACCTCGTTTCCTTGGGCGGGTGTCATATCGATGAGGTGGTGTTGAGCGGCGGCCCAGTTTACGATGGTGGTGGCGGTGGTGGTAACATACGGCAACACGATGATGCGCAGGGTAAGCCCCCCGGCATTGAGTTTATCCTTGGCCAAGTCGACTGTCCCGGCCCAGTGTTGCAACGCGACGTGTCAGTCCTTGGGCCAAGCCGAGTACAACGAGTATGCAAGGAAGATGAGCTCGAAGAAGCGGAGATGGCCCAGGTAATGGGCGGGAACCTGGTCTCAGAAAAATGCTTGCGGCGAGCCACTGGTTTGGGTATGAGTCAACGAAAAGGCGCTGTGTCGGTAGCGGCAGAAACACCTAACACTGGCCTGTTGAGACCTTTGCCAGCAGCCCCTGTGCTGGCAGCCGCGGATATCAAGGAACCATTCCCATGAATCCGAGCAACCCTCCATCTCGGCGCATCTGATCGGATCAAAACTTCTGGCCTGATATCTGCCCCCCTGCGGCAGTCTGCTCCATGAGACTTTCTTCCACGGGGTTATGAGGTCGGTGTACTCGAAGATGCGGAAGCGGAGCTCACCAGGGAGGTCGAGGAAACGAGAGCGAGAGCGGCGGCCGGCATGCAAGGACGGCCCAGGAGGGGGACACGAATTCTTCAAGTTCTCCAAAGGAAAGGTGCCGCAGGCTCGAAGCACTGCGTCTCGAGCTATCTGCTGCAGCTCGACATTAGGTGTCTTGCAGAGTCGGACGTGGCAGTCCCTCAGAGCGACGTGTAAGTAGAGGAGGAGGGGTGCTACTGCAAGTCTGGCCGCCTCGAGATCCTGGTCGTAAACATCGCAGACTAAGATGAGCTCGAGCTGTTTTGGGCAGATGACATGGGGGAATACGTGGGTGGCCGTTGATTGCCACTCGACAAGCATGTCCTTGGCCGGCGAGTCACTGCTGCCATCAAGGGGGAGGCGATGTAAGTCCTCCCCAACAATACGACTGCTGGGGTCGTAATTAGGAGCTGTACTCGCTACTGTACCATCCACCGGGGCCGTCTTGGTAGCTGCGTCCATGACACGAGGCCACGCTGAGAACAATCTTGAGGCTGGTCGGGGCAGCAAGCGACGAGGGGGTCAGACTGCGCAAACACCCAAGGGATCGCCTGTCCCAGTAGTAGAGAATGAAGCGGTTGCCCAAATATAGCAACGTGGACGCTTCGGTGTAGATGGCCCGGCATGAGAGGAGCAGGCCATGGAAGAAGCCGGGGGCGAGCCACGTGGTGCTAGGGCTGTTCAAGTCCAAAGTAAAGGGGAGGTGGGGATTCCACAACGCCATGCCAGTGTAGAGGGTAGATGTGGCGGCGGATGCTGGGCGAGGGCCGTAGGGTGGGAGGAAGAGCCTGTGTAGTATTCTCGACATGCATCATGAAGGTAATCAGATGAACAACCTGTGCTTTGTCAGATCAGCCTCTGGACTGTAATTTGAGAGACAAAAACAAACCGAGTCTTGGTATTCGGTTTGAAGCATTTACTGTCAGGAGCAGTGTTAAGTCGCCCGTAGAAAAAGGACGTCTAGGCAGACATGTCGCCAAGATGCGTGATCTGCACGTGACCATTTCAGGCCTTCCACATCGCGTCAAGCCTTTGTTTGGTTTAACGGGGCTTAACTATTTATCCATATATGCATGGGATGTATGTAGAATAAGACTGTATACCTTTGAAGATGAATATTAAAACGGGGGCGGCAACGGTCAACTCTCGTCGGGAAACACTGTGCCTCAATCTCACTGCGCTGATTGGATGTCAGCCGAGGGCGAGAACCATATGTTGTGCATGAGATGATCGCCAACGGCATTACAACCATGTCGGCGGCCGCCTCTCCAGGCCTTCAAAACGAGTCTCGGTTCAAAATATCCCTGCATGCCCACGTTATACGTGTATACTGGGCCGTGTGGGAAATTAACATGTCCAATGTATGTTGGTGGCGGACCCTGCATCTGATGATGTTTTGCATGAGGGTGGAAGCGCAGCCACACCAACAGACCAGGCCAACCATCCCATCATCAACTTCAGATAACCATGAGACTCAATACCGCAACATTATTATTCTTGAAGGATTCTGTCCCTGTGTTTCATGGGCAACCCAGCCCACAGCTTTGGCTCTCAATTCCCAGCCTGGAAAAGTCACGCTCGGCCGAATTACGAGGTAAATTGATTTCAGTGGCGAGTGGCCTTGATGAAGGATAATTGCCGAGTGCCTCTGTTTTTCCTATCTTTGCTGTATAGCATTTCCTAGCGTCTTCGGTGCATTGTGCGGGGTTTGTTCTTCTCATTCATGCGTCACCAGCTGGAACTGTATCTTCTTCTTCTTCAGCTCCCACGGAGTTATGATAGGAACAGCTACCATATTTAGGAAGGACTGGCGGATCGGTTTGGACATGGCCCTTTTGAATGGTCGAGACACGCAGGTAGCCTGCCCGCCTTGTGAGGCGTTGTCTGGTTGTCGCACAAGGCCACCGTCAAAATGAGAACCAACACCGCAAGCCCCCGCCCCCTGCCTCTCCAACGGTCGCGTCGATGTCGAGCAGACGATGGTGATGGGTCGGCAAACAGCGGTCACTACCCTGTCCAAGGTGATGGTCTTCTGCTGTCACATCATTGTTTGGAGAGGTTTCGTGGCCTTCAAAAATAACAACAGGTTGCTTAACAATTACAGATGACATCTGGGGATGGTGACCGGTAAGACACGGCAACACAGTATAAAAATTACTAAACTCCCCAGGTCATCTATCTCATGTCCCCACAACATTCATTCACATCTTGTTCCAGCGCCTTCATTTCACCGACGCTCACTCACATACCTGGTAGTTTCTTGCCGGACAAGAAACAACTTTCTTCTCTACATACTTCAATACCTGTTGTCTGCTCTCCGAGTTTCATATTGACTCGAAGCACTCCAACAACTTCTACATCTTGCCAATCGTTTACATTTGTGCAAAGCCGGTCAGCGCAATGTCTCGCCGTCACCCACCTGCACCCGAAAATTGGGAGTCGGAGTATATGATGGCCCCAATGGGTGACCCCAGGAGCGCAACCTGGAGCGACATGATCGTTACCTACCAGTACACCACAACCATCCCGTGGCACCGCCTTCTACATGAGGCCCGACAGCGCTGGGAGTGGGTTCGCGTCCAACCTTATGCCTACACCGACAACAACAACCAATCATCATGCCTGGTTGCTGCCCTGTTCGTCCCCTGCCGCACAGGCGGCAGGATATTATTTTCCACGATTCCCCGAGGGCTAAAGCGGGACTACCTTGTCGGCACCTTGGCCAGCTACGCACCAGCGTGGCTGGCTGCCAGCGGGGGCAGGATTCCCAACCAACTCCACGTCGAAGACGACCTCTTCATTGAGTTCGAGTCCACCGAACAAACCACAGCCCCAAACGGTCAAAGCCTGGTAGTTGGGGGCAGGTACCGCTCGCCCGACGGTTGTGGCCCGATCAAAATTGCCGTCTGGGGCGTACAAGATGGCCCCTACCATCAATCCGCTTCGGCGGGCGAGATGATTAGCCTGTGCACAAGCGGCAGCAAGAACCCAACATGCCAGACTGTCGCACGAAGGCTGGGCGTTGAATGGTGTGACCGCGCGAAGCTCAGGGAGGAGGAGGACCAGCGACATGGGTCTGGGTCTGGGTCTGGATCTGGATCTCGTGGTGACGGCGGACACCGCTCGTCTGGATCTCGTGGTGACGGCGGACACCGCTCGTCTGGATCTCGTGGTGACGGCGGACACCGCTCGTCTGGATCTCGTGGTGGCCACGGACACTCAAGCAGCAGCAGCAGTAGGCCGTCAGGGAGCGGTGGTGGCTCGGGCTCGGGTTCGGTTTCCCAATTGACTTCACAAGTCAGGACGCTCAGAGTGTCGCCCGATTTGACCTACTGGACACTGGACAAGAGGTCTGGCGAGTACTACCACAAGCATAGGGACGGAAAGGTCTCGTGGAGCAAGACTGGCAGATGAGAGGTTTAGGGTTGGTAGTTTCGAGCAGTTATTTGGATGGTGGGTACCATCCACTTCCTGTCACGGCGTTTTGGATCAGGCAGGCATGGGCTAGCCTCAGTTGCTAACTTATCGATAACATTAACTAATTACATGTACGAGCTGGTCTCTGTGTAACGCAGGTATGAGCTGGTCTCTAAATACCTATCTGTCTTACTTATAATACTACCACTACTACTTCTATCACTGCTGGTCGTCGGACGGGGAGCTTCATCTCATTGTCTCTTGTCTGTCTTGCAGTCTCTACTTACGGGGGCATCGTGCCAAGTAGTATGGGAAATGCGCGACGCGGACAATGGGTAAAAGGGGCTTTGTTGACTTTGGTCGTGATGTGTCAATAACAACGTGAAGAAACAGATGTTTAACCCCCTTGATCCCATATAGCACAAATTGATCTGAATTGATATCTCCTTACGCTTTGACCGCTCTGTTTTAGTTTCATCTGCTACGCTCTATACATCATCATGACGTTTTTTTGGCGGGGGGTGGGGTCTCGCATGCAAAATAGCGATGGTCGTAGCTCAGTAGCAAATGCGATGGAGGAACAAGAAAAAGGACATCAGTTGCATGTCAAAATTGAAGCAACTGCACAACACAAAGGCGGCCATGTCCCCCCTGAAGACGGCTGTCATTGGGTTGTCCATCTCGATGCCTTTCGTCGCCGCCCTCGCTGTTGGACTTCGTGTCTACACCCGCCTTTGGATCAAGAGGCTCCGGCTTCAAACCGACGACTATTTAGCCATTGGGGCATTGGTATGTTTCTTTTCTTTTCTTCTCTATTTAAATATTAGCACCTACATTCCTACACCATTGACCATTGTCGCTAATATTTACTACCCCTGACTGTGGCGGGTTAGGTCTTTTGTTTTGCACTATCCGCATGTTCCTTACTGGGTTAGTCATATTCCCACCTTCATCTCACCCTCTCCAACCCTTGTCCGATTGTTAACTTGAAGTCAAACTAACATCCAACAGCCGTGTACCTTGGCGGCGTAGGTGGGCATCTCGAGCTCGGCCCCAACGGTCGGATACATGATCCGGACTCATACAGGGCATTTTCAGAGGTGTGTTGACCTTGACATACGTTGCTTATTCGGCTAATTTTTACTGCCTACCTAATTGTCCACTTGCAGTCACTATGGGCTCTGGAGTTGATCCTCATTCCTGCCATCGGCCTGACCAAGCTGAGCGTGCTATTCTTCTACAAGAAGATATTCTCTGTGTCTCGGCCGTTCGAGGTCATTGCATGGATCTTTATTGCTCTGATCATAGTCTGGAATATTAGCTTCTTCTTTGCAAATCTGCGTAAGTGCTTGTCCTACGGTGTTTCCACTATTGCTCATATTTGTAGTGGTTTGTATACCCATCAGCGCCAACTGGCGCCCAGTTGGAGAGCCTGACAATGGACGCTGCGTCAACACGACCAAGATATTTTGGGCTGTCACACTCTCAGACACCCTCACAGATGGCAAGTGGCGATAGTTTCGGGCGTTTTCTATTACCTACCCATATGGCATCAACACACAAGTCCATTTCTAATGAGTATTCTGCCTATAGTTGCCATCCTAGCCATGCCATGGCCAGAGATCCTGAAGCTCCAGATGTCAAGATCCAGGAAAATCCAAATCGGTGCCGTCTTCATGCTCGGGTATTTTGTGGTCGGCGCGGATATTCTACGATGTGTCTTGTCAATCCCGATCATCAAGTCATCCGACACCAACCTGGACTGGACTTGTAAGCATCTTCACCCCCTTTTTTCTTTGCCCGATTACCCTTTCTCATAATTCAATACTGTGAAGACACTCGCGCTCCTGTCGTGTACTGGACCGTCGTCGAAGCCGACGTCAGCCTGATCAGCGCCTGCTTACCAACTCTGCGGCCGCTGCTCCTCAAGTGGAAGATTATCACCTTGACATTGAGCGGGTCACGCGGTCTCCCAAACAATTCCCGGCCTCACGCGATGCGAGCCCAGTCTGGCTCCCTCCCAATACGGCCCCAGTCCCGTCCACTACCGGTGCGCTGCCAGTCTGGTCCTGTCCCAGTCGCGATCCACTCCCAGATTCGCCCCGATCTTATACGCGCAACCACCATGGGGGTATGAGTGGACCCTCGTTTGCGGATTTTGGGCGTTTTCACATTGTTAAAGTGGCACCATTTACCTAGTAATATATACCATGTCAATTATCTATATACGCTGCCATGATTGAGATTTAGCCTGCTACCAGTGAAGACATCATAGATCATAGCTGAATAAATGTCTGTGTGTGTTGATCCTCTTCACCATCATGCGGACCAGGAGGAGTTACTTCGCCTCTCTCAGAATCGCGACCAAATCTTCAAACAACTCATCAATGGTCGCTATGGATTTTACAGTGGCTGGACATACATTAAGAATCCATGTGGCGATGATCTTACGGATTCTGTTGGAGAGTTGATAAGAAGTCGTGAGTATGTCAACAACGATATCATTGTGGATTTCAAAGAAGCTATCAGCGACAACCCTCACTGGAAACCAGTGTCGTCGCTGGATAAGGTCATATCCAATGGACAATCTCCTTGCCTTTGACGAGATCGATCTCCCATTTTTGTGTCTGTAATAAGATTACAGGTCAGTTACATGTACTTTGGCTACAGCCCGTGCCTCAGAAGATGCACGTGGGGGGGGGGGGGGGGGGGGGGGGGGGGGGGGGGGGGGGGGGGGGGGGGGGGGGGGGGGGGGGGGGGGGGGGGGGGGGGGGGGGGGGGGGGGGGGGGGGGGGGGGGGGGGGGGGGGGGGGGG
>JAPDFK010000407.1:0-38232 GCA_027569635.1 Lasiosphaeriaceae sp. G1095 | reverse complement strand
CCCCCCCCCCCCCCCCCCCCCCCCCCCCCCCCCCCCCCCCCCCCCCCCCCCCCCCCCCCCCCCCCCCCCCCCCCCCCCCCCCCCCCCGCCGCCCCCCCCGCCCCCCCCCCCCCCCCCCCCCCCCCCGCCCCCCCCCCCCCCCGGGGCTGCCTAGTTAGAAAAAGGTGGTTTTTGGAAACGGGGTCCCCCCCCCCCCCCCCCCCCTTTTTTTTTTCTTTCTGGGGATGTTGTTGTTATTGTTGTCCTGGGAGGGGAGGAGAGAGATGTGACAGAAGGTGAAGACCGATGATGACGATGATGAGAAATAATAATGGGAAAATGAAATTAAAAAAGAGAGAAATAAAAAGAGAAATATAGGAAGAGAAATAGGAAGAGAAATAGGAAGAGAAACAAGAAGAGAAAAAAGAAGAGAAAAGAGAGAGAAAAAAGAAAGCGGTGAAAAAAGAAGGATATAGTTACCTCCCCCCCATTTTCATCAAAATACCAGGCATGCATACCATTTGCACCACCGAGCCGAACCGCATGCTGGACCTGGGCCAGCTTCACGCTCGCAATGGCATGATATACGTATTTGTCTTCCTCGTCTGGGGGGAACCTAAACCAAGTGCGAATGGCCGTGTCTAAATCATTGTCGGTCTGCAACGCCATGAGCGCCTTTTCGTGTGCAGCCGTGTCTTGGATGGCCGTTTTTGGGTCGAATGCTGGGCTGCCGACGCAGTAGACCACTGGCACCACAGGCAGCTTCTTCTTTGTTGTGCCAGTTGTGGTGGTCTTCATGGCTAGCCAAGATCAGTCAGGTATTATGGAAGAAGCGATGATAAATTGATAATTAATTCTCAAGTTGCCTTGCCCAGTGAATTCTTCAAAGATGAGTCCAGTTTGTTTGTTTATAAGGTGCTTCTTCATAAATGTCCAACATATGTTAATCTTCTTTTTGTCTTGAAAGCAGGTGGTTGTCAACCAGGCATGGAAGGCAAGGTGGAGATCAAATGGGAAGATGACGGAATTGTTTTTCCCGCAACCGTCGGCTGTCATTGACCCGGATTTTCTTCCCCTCAACATGGAAGATCACCATCACCATCGTCGTCGCTTACATTTCTTCAAATGGAATGGACAGAAACAAACCTGAACCAAACCGTATTGACCTATTTTATTAGTTTTATCTAGGTAAGGTAGGTAATAAACTTAATACGGGCCCGCAAGTAGGTAGAAGATACTTCGACTTGGACACCTGTACCGAGTACATACCTAGGTACCGAGAGATAGGTACTCAGAGTTTCGACCGGGGAAATGTCCCGGTGCACCTAGTATAGCTCGCGCATTATACCCAACGGTAAACTCTAAAAAGTCCCATTAAACTGCATACAAGCCGACAGACAACCCGTTTACATTTTCCCCTGTCCAGCTGACATGATCAAATTGAAGCCTTACTAGTAGCACTGGGTGGGTGCTTGGTGGTGTCTTGTTCTCACTGGCGCTGCAGGACCTTCCAGGCTGAACTGGTGGCGTCGGCACTTTGAAGACAGTGCATGAATCCCCATTGTTTGCCTGCCAGTCAGCCATTCAGGTGCCAGAACTTTGATGCCGGCATCCGGACGGCATATGCCGTTGCATTTTGATGTAGTTGCCAGTTGACGGCACGCAGCGGCTGTCTTCCAGTCTTATTTGGTTCACTTTTCACAGTGTAATATTCTAGGCCTTCTCACTGTTTCTCTCTATCCCCAGACCGCCAGTTGCGGACATGGCTGTGGGATTGCTTGCTTGTTCTGTTGCTCTGATAGCCGAACAAAAAAATCATGTCTATTCGTACAGCCA
This sequence comes from Lasiosphaeriaceae sp. G1095, assembly GCA_027569635.1. NCBI lineage: Eukaryota > Fungi > Ascomycota > Sordariomycetes > Sordariales > Lasiosphaeriaceae > Lasiosphaeriaceae sp. G1095. Next base: position 36,417 of record JAPDFK010000407.1, on the reverse strand, counting down.
TCTATGTGAATCACAGATCGCTAGAGGACTTGGTCCGCTCTAGCGCGCCTTCTTCTCCTTCCCCCCCTTCTTTGACTTGACACCCGGCTGGATTCTGGCCATCATCTCCTCTTTCGTGATGAGATGGTCGATCCTCTCGAGCAGGCCCAGCAGGCTCTTCATGTTGAAGCTCCACTCGTTCAGCACGTCGTCGGCGTCTCGCGGCTTGGCGAAGCTGACGATGCGTGCCGGCCGGTCGATCTTGGCATGTACTGTCTTGGACGTTACCAGCTCACTGATATACTTTTCCGTCTCGTCCTCGGTCAGGTCCAGCAGCTTGGTGAGGCGACCCATCTGGATCCGCGTGTAGTACTTGGCCACCACGCGAACGTTGTGCTCTATGACCCGCTTGCGCAAGTCCTGCCACCGCTCAAACGCCTTGTCGTCGCCCGACTGGCCTTCAGCCGAGTCGAAGATCTCGGTGCTGCACAGGTGCGGCCCGAACAGCTTGGATACTTCGGGCCAGCGCATGAGCTCGTGCACCGTAAACAGCTTCAGCAGCTCCGCGTCCTCCGAAATCTGTGAGTTCCTCGCGTCCTTGTGAATCCGGTGGAGGAGATCGTGTTGCTCGTTATCGTGTGGCGCAAGGATGATAAAGTAGATGATGCGTTGCAGCACCTAAAAACGACTGGATTAGCATCTTGGCTTGTATTTGATATCAGGGCAACATACCGCCCGGAGCTTCACGGAATCCTCCTCGACCGCCTCCGTGTCCAATACCTGCCTGTAGTGTTTGCACACCTCGAGGTACTTGGCATCGTGCTTGGCGAGGATGATCTGCTGCTCGTAGTATCGCAATTTGAGATCTGTGATGTCGTCCTCCTTCACCTCGGGCACCTCCTCCCCCCTCTCCTTCTTCTTGTCGCGCTCCTTCTGTTCCTTTGCCAGCTGCTCCGGCGTCTTCTTCGGTTTCCGCGAGAGGTATCGGGTGCTGATCTTGCGGCTGAGGATGCCGGCCTGGTTCCAATCCCCGCTCTCGATGCAGAGGGCTACCTGTGCCAGAATAAACTCGGTCTTCTCCCGTCGCTCCATAGAGCCAAACGTCTCGACCTGCAGCTCGCAGAGGATGTCGGTAGCCGCCTTGATGTCCCCTTGCTCCTTCTTGATGTCGGAGAGGATCTTGGTCACGCGAGCCCGTTCGACCTCGACGAAGATCTTGCCCTCGGTCACTGTGCGGAGCGTCTCAATGACGGATAGCTTGGTTTCCAGGTTGGGAGTCTGGTCGAGGAAGCTCATGATGGTTTGCACCATGCGGGTGATGGCCTGCTTGAGCTGGCCATGTTTCTTAGAGAGAACCAGGGTCTGATCATTGAGGAGACTCCAATCGCCGGCATTCTTGCAAATGGTGATGATGCTGACCAGAATGCGTGATGTGGATGCGAGATCGGATGCCTGGTTGTGGTTGCGCAACAGGTCAGCTTTGGGGAGAGCAGGGACGGGGACGGGGACGGGGAAGGGGGGACGTTTGTGTTTACCTGGCGCGTCTGCTTCTCGAGGAGGGTCAGCTTCTCGATGGCGGCCTGGATGTCTGCCTATATGATTTGGAAGTTGTTAGCACATACAATTAATTCTCTTGAAGCTAGAGTGGGAAAGAAAAGTATATATGTATACCTTTGCCAGCTGCTCGGCCTCGGGAATCTGCTTGTCGGCTTCCTTGGAGAAGTCCTTCTCGGGCTTCAGTGCAGCGTCCGCCATGGTCAAAAGTGGCTGACGCGTGGGTTCAAGTTGCGCCTCTGTCGGGATAGAATGAAATGCGGTATCGACGCTGCGCGGGCTGGTCGGGGCAAAATAGAAGCTTGGGTTGGTGTCCGTCAAATGCTCATTTGCTGATTGATGATGGAAGGACGGCGCGGCTCCACGTCAGTTTGGCTCTGCCTGGCAACGCCTGGCGAGCTGGCTCAGTGCTGATGCTGCAAGGCTGGGGGTATTGAGGCTGAAGCTAGGAAAGGCCCGCTTTTTTCAGCCTGGAGGGGACAAACTGGGCCTAGCGTTGTGGCTGAACCTTTGACCCAATCAAACTCATCGGTCTTGCGGATCAGAATTTCAAGCCCAACCAAGTCAACAAACAGCGCCTGCTATTCAGGCACTGTACGGATTATGGTAGTGCTGTATGAATTACTCTAGCATCCTCTTTTTAGATGGCACCAGAGCTAATTCAGAGTGAGACATTGGATTGAGCAAAGCACATCATGCAATTGCCGACCTACATGCATGTACGTTCCTTATTTGCCCAGTTTCTCACGCCATGCAAGTCTTGATCCAATCAATAACCAATGCCTTTGCGTAACCGCCTCGGGGACGGTGCGAATTGAAGTCAGCCAGCCAGTGGCCGAAAAAAGCACCCGCACCAAAAATCGACCTGGAGTAATTACCGACAGCTCGGGCAAGAGACCTGGACGGAGAGAGCCTCCAATACCCCTGCTGGATCAAGTGGAAGTTGGATGAAAGCAGGCGAGGATACCAGTGCTTATTAAAGTAGTGGCTTGCCAGGCCCTGGATGATTGCTCTCAGGGCCAGCCTGAACACAGTCGTTCATTGTTTAATAATCCGATCCTGGGGTTTCAGACGAGAGGAACCTGACTTAGAGCTGCACTTGCAGAGGCAGCACGTGGCGGGCCCGTTAATGCCTTCCATGTCCAGTCGGGGGTGGCCCTTGGAAAGAGGTTTCTTTGTCTCCATCATCAGCTAGTTACCTTTAGCCTCCCCCACCTTCCAAACTCCATACCCAGTGTTCGCCTCCCAAAAGTTGCCCAGGTCCACGGGTACCTCTCTCTCTCTCTCACACACACACACACACAATATGCGTGCAGACCTCCCCAGCTCCCTAGCTGCTGCCACTGCCAGCCATCAATCAGCCAAGAAAATGCCCACACTAGAGTGGGTAGCCTCTTCCCAGCTGTCCTCTGAACATTTAGCTCGGCGCTGGGCCACACGATTCTTGCCTCGACTCTTCCCTTCTAGCATCCAGCCAAGCCAGCATTCCCATTGTTGCGGGGACAACTCCCGAGGTCTGGTCGAGTAGAACTAGCTTGTCCGCCTGCTACGACCTGATCAGCCCGTGTCCCAAACGAACGACACCAAGCGTTGCAACGGCCCGAGTACACTGCGCTTCATCATCCTGTCCCTCCCTCCCCAGTCCCTGCCAGTCACCTCCCAGTCCCTTGCTACACTAGTCGTCGGCCTCGACTCTCCCATAACAGGGCAGATTGCTTTTGCCCGAGGCAATATCCCAAGTTCCAGCCGCCGTCCCTAAAACTATCATGGACGCCGCCCAGTTGTAATTGAACATTGGCTTCCAGGTTTATATCGACTCGACTTGCCGCCGCCCACAACAACTCGCTGGCCGTCACCTTCTTTGCGCTTCAATGTCAACCGTCGCAGAGTGTCTCCCGAGACCTAGACTAGGACGGCTACCGACCTCGGACCACATCACAACACCGTCTGCCTGCTACTAGCCTCCTCGTTGGACGTCCATAACAGGCCCCTCAGCCACCGATTCCTTCATACTTGGAACCAAACCCAGCAATCCGTTGTCACCCAGTTGCGCTTGTACAACCTCCCCAAGTACCTCTCGCGGCTGAGACCGACAGACACAACGACGTCCGTGAGAGCCGTCTTGAGACACGATTGATCTGCTTGGAAACCGCGCACGATTCGGTACGACGACTTCTAGGTATCCGCCACTCGAGCTTGCTTTCAGCCTTCTTCTTTGCCCCGCACCAAGGGACTACTGAGTCCTCGCCTGTGCGTGAGATGGAGCCCTTGCCAGTTGACTCGGCGGTATCATTGGCATCGGATGCTCACGGCCGGCCAAGAAAACGAAGCCCAACACCCGACGATGCCCCACCGAGAACAAAGTCCTCCTCGCAGGCCGTGTCACTACCCCCCATCAAATCGCTTCTAGAGTCGCTTCCAAGTAATGATGTTTTGGAGGGTCGGCCCGTCGGGAGCAAGGTTGCGCAGGGAGGCCACACAGCAGAATCTACTGCTTCCGGTGCCACTCCGATCCAGCTCCCTTCCCTCGCAGCTCCAGTAGCCAGCCGTCCCAATCCCTTCAATACTAAAAGCACCGAATTCAGTTTTACTCCCCCTCCAGACATGGCTTTATCTGTTTCGCTATCTCCGTCGCCGTCGTTACCCAGTCTCTCCCAGGGGTCCTTTCTGGACACGCCGGCCGAATTCCTGCGCGGGGGGAGCTTGTCGTCTACCCACTTGTTTTCTAGCACATCACAGACCACCAACTCTGTGCGTAGCGTCCCGGACGACGTTGAAGATGACGTGGATGATCAGGAGGGACTGGCTGCGGTGATGCAAGCAGAGGATGGCAGCATAGTAGTTGACAGCGACGACGTTGGCACGGATGCGGGCTACGAGACTGACAACAACACTTCGGCCTCAACCTCCCTGTCTGATTCAGTGCGCGATTACATCTTCGAAAATGGGCGCCGCTATCACAGATTCCGCGAAGGCCGTTATAACTTTCCAAACGACGATGTCGAGTATGTAACTTTGCTATCTCCCCCCACGTTTCCCACACCACCAATCTTGAGATTGCTGGCAAAATTGGACAAGTGTCTATCTGCCTCGAGGCACCTCTTGGGTCGGAAAAGGACGTCATTCAACCTGCTGGTTTGCTTGGGATTCAATTGCTGACATCTGGGACATTACAGACAGCAGCGTGAAGATATGAAGCATGCCATGGTCAAGATGCTGTGCGGTCAGCTGTTCTTTGCACCCATCGGTCAAAGACCTCAAGAGATCTTGGACATCGGCACCGGAACGGGTATTTGGGCTATCGAGAGTGGGTGGCCCGAGACGTTGTGTTGCGGCGAATAAATGATTCCGAAGCTAACATGTTGATACAGTGGGCGACCAGTTTGAGGGTGCCAACATTCTAGGTGTCGATCTAAGTCCCATCCAGCCCGAGTGGGTTCCGCCGAATGTCCGATTTATGGTAGATGACGTTGAGTAAGTGGAACCTCAGCCCCGAGAGTCTGGATTTCTCTCTTGACAGTACTGACTCGAGTTACAGAAGCGCGTATGTGACAGTCCTGGCTGCGATTTCTCCCATTTAAGTCGTCTTGAAGTATCCAAACTAAAACTTAACAGATGGCTACACCCGCGAAATCACTTTGACTACATTCACTCTCGACACACTGTCATGGCGATCAAGGATTGGCCTCGATTGATGAGGAGAGCTCTCGAGTTTGTGCAATGAACCTTTGCAACGAGGATTTTGTTTGCTAACATGAGACAGGCATCTGAGGCCTGGTGGCTGGCTAGAAATGCAAGAGGTCTATCACTACCCCATCTCTCATAATGGGACGATGCCGCCAAGTCATCCCGTAGCACAGTACTGGGCGTTTATAAACGAAGGCTTGACCAACCTCGGGATTCAGTTCCACGCCGTGGCCGAGGGGCGTCTTGCCAACATGATGCGAGACTGCGGCTTTGTCAATGTCACGGAGCGGGTGCTGCAGATTCCCATCGGGACTTGGGCCAAGAATAAGATTCTGAAGACCGTAGGGCTGTATTGGCGCACCGTCCTCCTGGACGGCATCCAGGCCATCGCTCTAGGCCCGCTGATGAGAGGTTGCAAGTGGTCCCGAGAAGAGGTGGAGCTATTCCTTGTGCAAGTACGTAGGGCGTACCACGACAATAGCTCCCTGATGTACATGCCGCTGCATGTCATCTACGGCCAAAAGCCTCTAAACTACTGAGGCCCAAAACCGAGGGAGGTGGAAAGTGGTTGCATTTGTCTTTGTTTTTTCATTGTTTCTGGGCGAGCTATCATACCTCGCATGGATTTTTATTCTGATTCCTTATCACCATGATACCAATTTGTCTCTCAGTGTGTAGGGGATATTCCATGTTTGGCGTTCAGGTCTTAAAAACAACATGATGAGAGAGAGGTGAAAAGGGAGATGGAGATTATATTCATAACTAGAGTCACCAAGTGCGAATTGTTCTACTCTACATATTGCACTGGGGAAAACAACTACACCCAAGTTGGCTTCCTATGTAATATTTCAGGGATTCTGTTCAGGGCCGCCCTGCGGCCTGTGCCACAACACCATAAAATCTTGCTCGTCAGGCCATCTACTCTTAGGAAAAACATCGATCTTTTGCTCCTTTTTTCCGAGCCTACGGCTCGCCCTGTCTTGTGTTTTGTTGGGCCTGTGGTGTGTTGTGGAAGACGGAGCTTCCACCTGTGCAATATCTAGGTATCCGCAATAGGACTTCATTACTGGCAACACCGGATATGCGGGGAGGCACGAACCATGATCTCGTCGGGGAGCAGCGGTCCGTCAAGGCTCTTGGTACAAATACGGACTACTACTATTCGAGAGAAAATCGGGTGGCTCAGGAAGACGGCCGCCAATATTGGCAAATGGGCGCGGTGGTGTGGTGGCAGAGCCAATGAAATACAGCGTGTAAGGGTACAAAGCAAGAGCCAGCAGACGCCCCCAAAAATCCACGCAGGCCGCCATCGAACTCTTGGTCTCCTCTTAGGGTCGCGCACCTACCTTTCTTGGCCTCGGATGGGCGTTGTTGACCAATCACCTTGAGTACCGGCCCACCAACTTGTGTCTTGCTGGACTTTTAAGTAATCATTTTTATTCGGAGGCCAAGACGGGCCCGACACCCTCTTTGTCAAAGTTGTAATTGCACCACCCACTTAGGTAATACCAGGGTATATCCCCCGTTCAGGAATTCCTTTCCATTTTTCTGGTACCAGACGTCGAAGGTGGTGATGGGTTGCCAAGTTGCGTATATGCGGCAATTCACAGTCTCCCATGTGGAACAGGCAGGATGGTTTCTGACCTGTCCCAATCCAGCAGCGCGTTCACCACTGGTCACAGACTACAAATACTTTTTGCCAACAAGAGCTCGAAGAGGAGGAGCCCGAGGTAACAACGACCTCTCCCTGCTTGGTACTGCACCTCGCTCGACCCGCCACCTTGGGGAGGATGCTGCGGGGGTGGGGGGTGCCCGCTAATTTGCCAGGGTGAGTGAGTTACGATTTCCTGTTGCTGGAGCAAGTAGGTGGAGCCATTTTCCCGGACGGTTCGCGTTTTCATCGTTCCCCCCCCCCCCCCCACATCCCACCACCATTTCGCGTTCATTTTCTCTTTTGTTTCCGGCGGTGGCTTGCGTTTGGGCCACAAGCCTTCCCTCTTGTGCAATTGTGCTGGCGCAGCAGGTATTTTGTTGTTATGTGGAGAGAGAGGAGGAGAGGGAGAGAGGGAGAGGGAGATGACTTGCAGCTCAGACCTGTCCTGTCTCGTTCGTCTCCGACAGTTCGGTTAGGGCTTTCCTGTGTGAGATCCGACAATCGCCATCTCGTCTGTCTGTCTGTCTGTCTGCCTGTCTTATCTTACGCTATCATCATCAGATAACGAGATGGCACGACGAGTTGGACGACGACAAGACAAGCGGTCAAGACGAGATTGAAGAAAGCAGCGCCAAGAACCTTGGGCAAATCTACTCGTCCTAGCGACGAACGTGCCTGTCTTGCTCGAAGTTGCAGTCATAGCATGCTTGATCTTCTCTGCACTAGGCTGGCTCTTCGTGCATGGTTCTCGCCAGAGCCCCTTGCCTGCATGCAGACTCAGGCCCAGAGCCGGTTAGCAAGTTGCGCCCGCATTGGTCCATGCGATGGGTCCCCAGGTCACCATGACATGGCATGGATGTGGTCAGTGGGGTGCCCTCTTGGATCATCCCGCTTGATACATCGAGTCGGGAGCAGTTCGGACAATGGCATCCCCCATCCTGGCTCGAGCTTGGCCGCGGCGTTGCTTGCTGGGCACTGCGTCCAACTCGAATCCCAAATGTATGTGAGTGTGCTTTTTGTGTGCTGTATGTCTTGGGATCGCCTCAACCTGTCTCCCCTCGCTCAGCCTTTCGCATCCCACCGTCGATCGATCACCAGTCTCTCCACATACGTTGCTGCTGCCCAGGGACAGATGCAACCCACTTCATTCTAGCCTATGAGCTGTCACGCTTAATCCCACAAAACACAAAGAGAACTCTCTGTTTGGAACACCTATGATCCCTACCGTCCTTTCCAACAGCGCCTTGTGTTACCCGCTGAGACCCTTGAAAGGACTGAGAGACAGCTTCCCGACATCACCGGCCAGACTACTTGCCGTGCAACAGACCCGGCAACCAGCCAGTCGGTGCCGCGTGGACAACCTGTCAAACTCCAAATCGTCCCAGAGACCGAACAGTGTCACTTACATTCGAGTGGGGTCAAAACGTGCTTTGGAGCAAGTACCAAAGAACCCTCCCAGCCGGAGACGCTGCCCTCTTCCGACTTCGCCTTGTGTATTTTTTCCGATCAGCGTACCAGGTAGTTGCCTCACCCCCCCCCCCCTATTATCCAAACACCAAGTCATACTTTTTTTACCACATCTTTCTGACTCCCAAACAGTTGTTAAACCTCAAGACTCTCATACCAGAAGTGTCCCTTTTTTCAAGACTTCTCGTCCCGTCTTGAGCGTATGCTGGGATAGGGGTATCAGGCAACAGCAACGAAGTATCGCCAACATGTCCAGACTCAGGCTAAGTTCCTGGCTGAGCCCAAGCTCGTACTCCTCGTCCAGTCCCAAAATAGACGTCGAAGGGAAGAAGCAGCAGCACCGACGGTCTCTCTCTCTATTTCGCCGTGTGGACCCTGAAACAAACGCCAGTGGAAGTTTGGCTGCTTCCACTACCACCACCCTACCACCTTCTGATGGCGAAACACCAGTAGCGCAGCCACCATCGCGGATGGTTGTTCTGGCACAGAAGATCACGAGTGAGACGGAGAAGCTCGAGACTTACATGAGGGAGAACAACCTTCCTATGCCGAGCTTTGACGTGGATGCCCCTGCCGATTTCCCCAAGCTGCCCGAGGATATCTCGAAAAGCAGGCGGGAAATCATCCATGCCACAAAGGAACTGAGTCTCCTGGCACTTGGGCCCCGCGAGTCTCTAAGATGGGGAGTCTGGGAGGTAAATTTACTCTCGTCCTTGCTTTCTTATTTGTCTTTCTTACGAGACTAACTGTAAGATAGTTTCTGGATATTCTGGCACTGCAGGTTATCAGTCACTTTGGTATCGGTAAGATGTGCCGCCCCGTTTTGTCTGTCTTGTCTCCTTATTGACACGGACATACATGTGGCAGCGAAACTCTTCCCTGCCGATTCCACCATCACTCTTTCCGAGCTGCAGGCCAAAACATCACTGGATCCCATCAACTTGGCGCGTCTTCTGCGTCTTTCCATGACCAAAGGAATCTTCCGCGAGCCCAGTCCGGGCGTGATCGCACATACGGCCGCGTCGCGGCTGCTTGCCGAGGATGCCGACATGGAAGCATGGATCGGCTTCAATGTCGAGGACATCTTTCCCGCGGCAGCACATGTCCTGGAGGCCATCAAGACACATCCCGAGGCGACATCACTGATGCGGTCTGGGTTTTGTTTTGCCTTCGACACGGTTGACAAGGAGCCCATGTTTGTCACGTTCGGCAAGGACCCCAATCGTGCCCGACGGATGGGTCGCGCCATGGTCAGCCTCACGGGCGGCGAGGGCTACGAGGTCTCATACTTTGTCGATGTTGAGGGTGGTGGCTACGACCTCAGCGAGATTGATGCTGCCGGCGGCACTTTTGTCGACATCGGCGGCTCCCACGGCTTTGTCTGCGCTGACCTCGCCGCCCGCTACAAGAACATCAAGTTTGTCGTGCAGGATCTCCCCAAGACTGTCGACAGCGCGCCGAAGCCCATTTGTGCTGATCCCCAGGCCGCCGATCGGATCACCTTGCAGGCGCATGATTTCTTTACCGAGCAGGGCGTCAAGGGTGCGGATGGTAAGTCAAATAAGTTGAAAGAGGACTGCAGTGTACATGGTTTCGCGTGCTGATGAACTTGCTATCTAGTTTATTATTTCCGTTGGATCATCCACAACTACTCGACTCCGTATGCGATCAAGATCCTGCAGAATCTGATCCCGGCCCTTAAGCCCGGCGCCCGGATTGTTATTAATGACCACTGCCTGCTCGAGCCCGGCCAGGAGAACCCCTGGGACGAGAGCGTAATGCGGCGCATGGATGTCGTGATGTTGACCCTCTTGAACGCCCAAGAGCGGACTGAAGCTGAGTTCAGAGAGCTCTTCAAGGCCGCCAGTGATGGCTTCGTTTTCAAGGTGAACATCCCTTTCTTTGTCCATGTCAAGCTTGGTGTTTAACAAGTGCATAGGGCGTCACGAGGCCTAAGGGTTGCCGCATGAGCATCATCGAGGCGGTCTGGCAGCCTGGTGATGGAACAATAGCTGTGGCTGAAGCAACAAATGGAGCTGCGGTTGCTCCTGCTTCTGCGCCTTTTGCCTGTGGCTGAGTGAAATTCGAATACCATGCGAACCAAAACGTTGCCGAGTCATGTAGATTCGGTTGGGGGGGGCACACTCTTCGAGCTTTCTCTTCCGAGTCTCCGTCTCATTTCAGGTTCGGTAGGGTAGAGTTTCTTGTTTCTCGCTTTTTTCCCTCTTTTTTTTCTTTTTTTTCCCTCTTTTTTTTTTTTTTTTCCCTCTTTTTTTCTTTGTTTTTCACTTTTTTTTTTTTTTTGGACGAGGCCGTCTGTATCATTTCACTCTGTCACTCAAAATGTTCATTTATTTAAGTACAATACATTGATAACTAATTTTTGGCCGCTTACAATTGCAACATAAGGTGACCAAGCATTCCGAAGCTGTCCATGACGAGGAACTTGCGTGCTGGCATGTCTTCCTTCTCCCAGCCGGGGACATAATAATGTAGTTACAAAACAGCACAACTCCGACTCCAACGTAGGCCGATTCATCTTAGCTATCAGGTTGCATCTTGATGCCAAACATGCCTCCATCCAGAAGGTACTTGCCTTTCAGTGACACGCACGTAGACCGATAGTAGTGGACAACCCAAAATCTCTTTCACAAGAAAATGCCTCCTTATCCTGCTTCTACCCCTAGTAAATTGTAAGAAACCCCTTGACTGTGGCGTCCTCGCTCGGCTTAACGTATTCCACTAACGTTTATTTCCCCGGCGAAGGTGTACAAAAAAACATACAACACCAGGGATTCGCTGGTCGTCACCGACCCCAACTACTAGTCTTGGCCTCGTTAGCTTGTCTATGGGAGAGCGGACGGGATCCCGAATTTTCCAATGGGTATGGTCGTATGTGAAGGAGAGTGAGAGAAACTGTGCTTTTGTCTAAGACAGCCAAGGGCAGCCACCAAACGCACACCACCCTGACAGGCCCTTCTCCTCCATTGACTTGGTAGCTAAGCACTCGGCCGTCAAGCGTTCTAGGAAGGGTGTGCTTGCACATGCCGCCTTTGTTCCAAATGACTGTTTCAACTTGCAGTCCTCATACACTCCCCGACGAACACAAATCGCAATCGTCACAATGCGCTTCATGCTGGTACTAGGAATCCTCAAATTGGTACGCTAACTCCAGTGCTAGACACACGCCATGCTAGGACGACCTGTGATCCAGCGAACTATGAGTCGAACCTCCCCCAAGAGACTCCAAGAACGATCTCTGGCCTACATATTTCCATCGTTACCTACTCCCCAGTTTTTCTCGCCTATATCCATCTATGCCTCCACCCTCAAGAACGTCCTAAGATTCCGCTGCCGATTTCCTTGGATGAACAGAAAACGGTGCTATGATAGACCGGAAATAAAAATCAGAAAAACAGACGAACGGGAAAAGCAAACCACCTGTGGATACGCTGCAATATTGCTTCATCATAATGAAGCCCGTTCAGCCAGTCACTCGATTCATAACTAATCACCCTGATCCCAGTAGTCGGAACCTCGTAAAACCGGCTCATCGTTACCACTTGAAGCCGGTTCGCGACCAGAAGGCCTCCCCGTTGACAAGAGTGCCGTCAGCCTTGGATTCCACAGAATCGTAGAGGGCGGCGTTGCGGTTAGCTTGAGTATTGTCTTGGTCTGGGTCGGCAGAATTGCCGTGCTGGGAGTCCTCAGTAACGCGCGAGTTGATGGGGGTCTGCGGCGGAGTAGGGTTATCAAGAATTACCGATGTCTTGGCCTCACAGGCGTCCGCTGGAACATCGTTGCCGATGTCGAGAGAGACAGGACCAGGCTCATTCCGGAATTCAACTGAATGCTCAACGATGAACGAGGCTTTTGAAGCAGAATGGTCAAGCCCGGCCCGGGTTGCATTGGAGGCCTGGGGAACAGCAGCCGACGTCTCTTCGGCCTTCTTCCGCTGCACTATCTCTAGCGCGAGCACCAAGGCTTGGGTAAGATCCGCTTGATCTATATTCAGCGATTTAGTCAAGTGAGCCAGGTCGGTGACGCTCAGTCCTGCACCGGTGCCTGCCGACGACGATGATGCAACCACGGGCGTCTCTGTAGGCGATGTCGCGACTTGCGAAGCAGCCGCCTCCATGAAAGGTTTCTCAATCTCTTCCTCAATCGGCTTAACATTCTCTTCATCCACAATAGGTGCAACGACCGGCTCCGGGGAGGCAAGCGCCTGCACAGGGACATCGATTTCAGCGGAGGACGAAAAACCAGGCTCAGTCAGAGATTCAACTGGAGCAGAGACCGAATCCTTTAGCACCGCAACTCCAAGTTTCACGGCATCGTTGGTTTCAACGAACGAATCATGGGTAGTTTCTGCACCGTTGGCTTCAACGGTCGGGCCATAGGGAGTCTCCGCAGTGGCAAGACTGGAGATCTGAGGGCTACCCGTCCCATCATCAATCACGTTGATAGCAGTAAGCCACTTTTTGCCGAGACCAATGACGGACTTGTCCTGAAGAAGAAGGCGAAGCTGCATCTGACGAATCTTGGAGAAAAGAGGAGCCACTTCCATCTTGACAAACCCATCAATCTCCCCGGCCGATCCATCTCTGAACTTATTGGCAATAGCAGTTGATAGCCAGCGAGGCGCTCTCCAGAACCGCACGGTCTTGAAGTCATGTCGGGTCTCGCCCGGAGGAACGGCAATCTTATCGAACAGGTTGTGGACTTCAGAGAATGCAGCTCCAAATTTGCGGTAGACGGCGTCATCGGCAGTCTTATCAGTCCAATATCGGCACTTGAGGCTGTCCGGTGCGTCCGGGGCCTTCGAGTTGTCTGGCATGTCTGGGGCGTCTAGGCCAAGACACTTGGAAACGGCTTCTGCCAATATCATCGACGAGGCGCGAAACTCAATCGTATCAAAGACTCGCTTGTAGTGGCCCTCCTGTATCTCATAGTCATTGGTGGTAATAAAGCCCTCCAGCATGGAAAGGGTGATTCCAGTCATATTGCGCATCTGGAAATCTCTTGGGCAGCTCCATCCCTCAAGCTCAAGAGCCGCAAGATACTTGAGGTGGTAGATTTGGGAAGTTCGGGAACCGCCAAAGGCATCTCCAACGAACTCAAATCGATCCAGGGGCCCATCAATGGCCCGGGTCTTGTTCCATCGCTTGGACCAAAAGTCAAGGGATCGACCCTTACGAGGACCATAAGCCGTCCAGGCATCATTGGATGGCTCGAAGTTCATGGAGTGGTTGTTACCAAGAACGCAAAGTCTCTGTTCCAGTGCTTCATGGATCTTGCGCTGAAATTTGTGCAGCAGATCGACCTGGAGATCCGTTGGACGAATGGGCATCATATCATCGTACTTAACCGTGGCACGCTGCTCATCGGTCAAAAGGGGGGTGCTTTTCATAATGAAGTCCCTGGTGAAGCTATTTGCAAACGCTGCTCCACACGACTTCGAGATAATGGGCAACATTTTATCGAACGAAGCGCAGGCAGTGGGACCCATGAACGAAGGGTAACAGATCCAACCTCCAGTGAATGGCGACGAGGTCATCAGGGTCACGGGGAGGTCGCTGTTTCTAATAGCCTCGCAAACAGTCTCACGAATTTCGTCAGTCGCGAGGGGAACCTTGCCACCACCATTGGCGAAGTCGATGCAAATATCTCCCTCAGGCGTCATGGGTCCAAAAACCATGAGGAAAAGCGACGTTTTGCGCTCTTTAGCAACTCGAGCGCGATCGCCGATTTTCTTCAGGAGTTCGGCCTTGAAATCTTTGCAGTTGCCGGGGAGCTCCTTGATGTGATCCTTCTTCTCGCCAAGGATCAACTTCATTCCAATGTCGACGACACCGATGCCCTCAAGAAAGTTGTCGATGTTCAGAGAACTAAGCCAGGTCTGTGGAATGGGGAATTCGTCAGCCACCCCAATCTGTTATATCTGTACCCATTATATGTACGAACCTGTGCAGCTTTCTCGCCAACCCGGTAGAAAAGTGTCTTCCATGCCAAGAAGTCTGCGACGGTCCATCCGTACTTGTGCGAATCTGCATTTTCCGTGGAGATAGCAAGAACGCCCAGAACCTCGGCCTTGAGGTGAATGTCGGGCGGATTGTGGACGATCAGCGATGCGTCGGCCATTGCAGCCTTGACATTGTACTTGTCCGAATTTGATGAACCGTCTCCGGGCGGCCAAGCGCTGGGGTTGGCCATGTTGACAAAGCACCTAGAGATTGAGGTATCTTGATCGTGTTAGCAAATGGAGCCCAGAGTGTGTTCGCTGCTTTCGCGGCGGGAAGAGCGATGAAGTTAGACAATTGGAAGTCGGTGACTTGGACAGTTGTAGGCTAGGCTAGTAAACCTAGGCTTCCTGAATGAAGGACGTTCTTGGTAGAGTTTGAGGATTGCTGAGAGTAGCAGGAAGTTGATGCGAGGGTGAAAAAAGGTGTCGGCAGATGAAAGCAGACACCAACTGGGCATCATGTGCGTGTGCTCACTTGCGAATGAATATTCGCGGGCATGCTAGAAATCGCAAAGAACTTACTGTCTTTGTTTTGGGTTTGGTTGTTTGTGCGAGGGAGGTAGAAGGGCGGAGGAAGGTAGGTATTTGACGCGAAACCTGAAAGGCAGCCGTTGCGAGACACCTTTGGGTGAGCGAAAGGTGATCGAGTGACCTGGCAGGTTTAGAATGTGAGAGAAAGGAAGAACGCGAGGGGACCCAAGGGCTGTAAGATAGGCCGCAAAATATGCGGGTCATAGCTGTCGGCTGCCGACTTGCCAACTTGTATCTGTTCTTGGGAAGGTACGCGATATCAGGAAGGAAGGGTTGGGTCGCGACTGGCAAGACGTTCCATATGATCACCTTGATCAGGGCGAGGCAGATAATCAGAGAATGGGAGCAACAAGAATATTCAACTTACCAAACGCTGATGATTCACGAGTCGCTTCACGTTGCAGGAGTTGAAAGATGCGGCGTGAAGTTGTGATCAGGTTGAGTTTAGAGGATGAACAGAGAAGGGGAGATGGCTTGTTTTGGTTCTGCACCTTCCACCGTTGCTAGGTAGGTCAACGCGGGCAGGCAGGAGCGAGGAAGGAGCGACGCAGTTCTCTTGACTGCTCCGGCTTATACCCACCTACCTTGATGACCGTCCTCTCCGTCTGTACTTCGTTGCTGGTAAAATTTTGCTTTATCAACCCGCTCCCTTGGCACCAGGGGACTGCCAGCTGGCTACCTTAACGAATGGTGATCTCAGTCTTGTCGAGACCAAGAGGGTCCTTCGCAAGATTGTTCGGACGCTCTTCCTGGTCGAGATCTCCCTCCCGGGACTCGCGAAGATACCCGACAATTCCCAGCTGCTCGTCCTCCTTCGCATCTTGCAGCTGCCCCAAGATGAAGCCGTCGACGAAGCCCACTCTCCGATAGTGGCCATCATCAAGCCTCTGCACTATGAGCCCAAAACGGTGCTCGATCCAGCCGTCCTCGAGAACATGAGGCAAACGTGTAAGAAATATGATAAAGAATCGTCCATCTCCGCCGATATCTCCTTCCGGCCTGTCCAACCCGCCTTCGATCCAGATGTCCTTCGCCAGCCCGCCTTCTCCAGCCTTGAGCTCGACGGCGATGTCAGCAACCACAGAACGGAATGGTTCCTGGCCAAATAAATCTTGTATAAGCGGGGTCTCGGTCTGCCGCGGCTGGATGGAGGCCACAGGAAGCAGCGGTGCTTTGAGAGTCAAGTGACCGCCCCGGAGCTGTCCATATGGATCCAAGTCTTTCTGTTCGGTCGAGTGGCTAACATAACCAGCTAGGGGCTCGAAATCCGACATCTTTGCCTTCCACTGCGCTCTGCCCATATACCAGCCATATATCGGGAACTGAACTGGACCAATGACCGAAGCCCAGGACCATGACGGAGCCACGTAGTCGGCCGTCAAGTTTAAGATCTGGCCGGGCTGCGTTCGACACCAAAGAAGCCCCTCAAGCAACCCCGACTTCCACAGGCCTGCCACATACTTGCCTCCTGTTACAGAGGTGACGGCATGGGCGAGGCCAGAAAGGGCTGGTAGGCGATCCGTGTGCTTGGTAATGCTTCGCGCCGTATAATTGCCAATCATGGAATACCAGTCCGCCCAGTTGGTGCCTCTCCTTTCCTTGTACGGCGATCGTTGCGGTCGAGCAAAGACGGAACCAGCGACGTTGCCCGTCAGACACAGACGCTTCAAATGGCTCCCTTCCTGAGCAACCGCATCGCCGTCTTCACTGGCGCGCACACACTCGCACTCCCAAAACGCCTGGTGGGTTCCATAATATAGGGCGCGCATGGGAAGCTCTCGCTCTTGTAGACACCATGCCCTCGCATTTGTCGGTTCCGCAGATAGAGGGTCGGGTCCTGTTGAATCGGTCCAACGGCGACCTTTGGCAGGGAGAAGCTGAAAGGCAAGTGTATGGGTGCCCTCTGGCAGACGCACCAGTTCTTGGATTTCCCTTGAGTGTAGGAAGCCCATAGTATCCGAAAAGCCGTTTGCGGCTCCCAGAACAAGATGCGCGTTGCGATAGATGTTCGCCATCTCCGCCGACTGAGTCTCCCAGTCGCCCATGTCATCCTGGATGATGCAGAGACTGTCAATCCAAATGTATCGTAGACCAAGACTGGCCGCAACGACCACCGAGTCCCGAAAAGTCCGCGGAAGAACAGCGATCTCGATTCCCTTCTTTCGGCGAGCCAGCGTCGAATGTGTTGTGGTGAAGGGAGTTCCGTCCTGACCCCAACAATGGCTCAGGGCCACATAGCGAGGGTCTGTGGGCTGGGATTCCTGTGGCTCTCTCAGATAGATCTCCGTGCTCCCCGTGACAATCTCGAGCACACGGGTGGGCATTTGTCGCCATATTGGTTCTCCAGCTGGGTATGACGCGCTGCATGCTGATCCATGGGTCTTCAAACAAGTTTCAAGCCAGCCTCTCGCGACATCAAGACTCTTCTGAGATAACGGATTGACGGACAAGAGCTTGTCCGTTACAGGGGGGTAAAGGCCGCTGGACTCTTTGGCCTTGTTTCTGGCCGTCCACATCGAGAGGCTGGAGATATCTCGATCCATAGCCAGACCGTCATCCCCTACCAGAACGATACGCAGTTCCGCGTGAAGCGAGTCATGGGCATCCCAAGATGATTGCGTTTTGACCTGGCATTCCGCCCTCAAGAGAACAACGTAGCGATCGTCCTGATTAAGAATGACAGTCTTGGCCTCCCGCCTGATTTCTAGCTTCACACCGCGGCCATAATCACGATATGCTGCGATGTTCGGGAGGGGGTCGTGCAGATCGGCAGGGGGGTTGTCGGCGTCAAACATGCCTTCCAGAAGACTGTTGACGACCACCATTTCGCGGCTTTCTGTCCAGCCCTTCATGATTGCGGCGCAGAGGACGCAAGATTTTGCCGACTCGAGGACGTCGCCCATCTTTCCGTACCATCCACGCACTTGCACCGCCGGCTGGGCTAAGTTTGGCATGGAGGGGGGTTCTTTCTCACTGTCGCCGTCGTTCTCGCCTCCAAACGCATCGTCGTCACCATCGCTGTTATTCTCGCTTCCATAGATGCCATCATCCTCGTTCTCGTCATACTCCTGTCCATCATCTTCGTCCTGGTCCCAGCTCTCGTATGCTGTCTCTTCTTCCTCGTTCACGCTCTTCTCTCTGTCGCTTTCACTCTCAGAGTCAGGGGCTTCGGCCCCACCACCAACATTATTCCACAGCTGTTCAACCGCACTCGTAACGTCTATCTTCGCGCAGCGATCGCAGAACGTCGCCATAACTGGTGAGGAAAGAGCAAGATAGACAAAACGTGTGTGTGTGTGTGCATGTTTATCGCCAATTCTAAATAATAATAAAAACTTGATCTCGAGTGTGGTTGCTTATTCACCCTTTTGATGGTTGCCGTCGTATTACAGTTCGGTGACACTAAACTCCCCGTGGACAAGACCCCGAAATGGGAGGAAGCCTGAAATCCTTCCAGAGAGCGCGGCGGGGTTTCGTTCGTTCATTCAATAAACATAGCAGGCAGGCAGGCAGCATGAGCATGTCTTGTCCATCTTTCCCCAGGATATTCGATTACGATTACGGGGGTTTCCCCGAGACCCGATCGATGTTAGGTGGCTTTTGGAGCAATAATAAGCGAACTGACTCCCTGATCGGCGAATCTGACGTGTCAACAGACCAGACATGGTCCCTTGTCCATATACCTACACGAGAGTAGTCCAAGGATGACAGGCCCCCAAGCGGGGATGAAGGCTGGGGGGGAGGCTGCCATTTTTGTCTGCGCGTCTTTCCACAACTGTATTTCGACTTCAACTAAAGAAGACAGACAGACAAAACATAAGGTACCTAGCTGCACCTTAAACGTAGATAATTTATTCAACATGGAGGGCACATACAACTCATTCCTCATTAATCAATGACTGCACTAGGTTGCCATACATGATAGCATGTATTTGCTTTAACTAAAAACCAAAGAATATACATTTACATTTATTTTACCCATTTATGAGTGCCGAGGCTTCCGCCGCCTAACAATGAATGATGCCAGCAAACCAAACAAAAGTGCGCGAGACGCTCTATGCCAGGAGGAATGTTGAAAAAATAAAAAGTAAAAGCGATTTCCGGGAACAGAATTCGAAGAAGATTTCGACCAACCACTCGCAAGAAGAGGTATCGAGGGTCAACAACGCCAACGACAACCGAAGCTAACAATCGTTCTGTGCGTTCTTGTTGTTGTCACAGATGAACCATCAAGACGAAAAATCCCAGCAACACCAACGTAAATACGTTACCACGGCTGCCTTAGCCACCCTTCCCTTCCTTGTCCTGTACTGTCCTGTCCTTTCCTTTCCTTTCCTTTATTTTTCTTTCCCACCCGAAAAAGACGTTGCATTACAATACCAAACCCCAAACTTTTTACTTTTTGCCGCCGTCCGTTTCGTCCGTTCTGTCCGTTTCGTAGTTACAAGTTGGTGCTTCTTTGTTACTGGAGCTCAAGAGTCTTCGTCTTTCTTATCGCCGCTGCTACCGCCGCGCATACGCTCGTTCCACCTCCGCTTGCCGACTCGTGTTTCGTAGTGTGGCACTGATATCCTCACGTCTTGTGACACTGATTCAATCGCACTGCGTGTTTTGTTCCTGTAGGAATCCACTAGTATTTGTTGTTAGCTATGCTCACTTTCGTGGTAAAAAAAAATTGAACAATGGGAACGAGGGTTTAACGTGAGATGGTGAAGAAGAAAAAAACCTGCTTACAAGCTCGCTGTAGGAACACCGTCCGGCCCGCAAACACACGGCTTTGCAACCACGCCATGCGATAGCCTAGGTCATTGAGCCGAACTTCTTTACCGCGGAAAATTCGCCGCATTCGTGGGATAGCCACTTCGCCCTCCTGGCCCTCGCCCATGGGGACCTTGACCATGGTATTTCCCCCACTTCGTCGGGCACTGTTGCTGGCACTGGAGCTGCCAGGCCCCGCGGCGCGGCGACCTTCGGTGTTGGTGGTGCCATCATCCTCCATATCGCTCACGTCTTCAGCGAAAAACTTGCTGCCTGTGGCGCTCGGCGGGGGGCTCTGCATCTCGCGGGGGAAGTACGAGCGCGGATACACGCTACTGCCTTTGCGGAAGCTGTCGGGAATTTCGCGCGTGTCAACGCCATCGAGTGTAACTCTAACTCGGAGACGGCTCTGGCGATCACTGTCCTCGACAAGAATGAACTTCCGCTTCTTTGCCTCGGGGATGTCCGGAAATAGGTCTTCGGGCTCATCGTTGCGAACGGACCGCGTGGCGCTTACACGGCGGGCAACAACAGCGCTGCTGCCAGCATGGGGAGAGCCGCTGAGTGTGTCATGTATAGAAGGCATGGCGGAGGAACCATGAGGCGTGCCACTGGGATATGAGCCATAGCTGTTGTTGAAAACCTGTGCTGGTCGATCATCGGAGCCCGGCTGCGAGGGAGCTTGGTGGTGATGGTGATGATGCTGTTGGTCATCTAGGTAGTCTCCATCGCCTAGAAGAGTGGGAAAACCCCATTTGTTAGCTTTGCCATCCTGCCTTACATCATCCGGGAAAAAGATGACCTGTTATGCAACACCACGCGCGTGAGAACGAGTGCGAGGCTTCAACCTAGACAGGGAAGCAAAGCGCAACCAGAACTGGCAAAACTCCCAAGTGAAGCAGCAATAAGTGCAGAGTACAAAGCAAGGACTCGCAGGACCTTGGTCTCAGGAACTTGTCCGAGGCACCCTTTCAGGGCCCGCGCAGATGGTGATGATGGTGTTCGTATGTGACAAGCGCTCGATGCTGATGAATCTGCAGTGCAAAGCGATTGCCAGCAGCCAGACGACTGAACAACAACCAAAAACCAGCAAAACAAACTAACAGCAAGCGTGACTATTGTAATGTACAGATCTTTCTTTTGTACCAAGTTCCTGTGTCGCCCAGGTGCGGAGCTCGAGAATTGATGGTCGCGAGCCGGTATATAACAATATAGGGGTGGCGAGCGAAATTCCCAAAAAAAAAAGCCATAACATAACCAGAACAAAAAAAAAAAAAAAAGGTAGGCCTCAGGTAAAACAGGCAAAAAGGTATCACACTTGATCACAACAACGCGCGCATTAGGCCATCTGGTGAAACATACCGACTTCATCTCCTCCCTGAGCGTTTCCATCCGAGTGGGCGTGGTGATGATGCATCCCAGAGGCCATGTTGCTCAGCCCGGGTTTCCCAATGGCTGCCGCGCCGCTGGGGCCCATGGCTGTTGGAGTCGTCATGCCAGCTGGGCCACTGGGGCCGGCCATGTGGGCAGCGTGGGGAGTTGTGGAACCAGGCTTGCTGCGATGGTTCATCTTGGCCATTCGGCGGACTCGGCGACTCCTCAACCGAGGGTCTTGATTGCTGTTTCGCCAACTGTCCACGGCCCGCTGAATCAGTCCCCTCTTGCCCCGAAGCGGCGGGTTCAGCTGTGCCAGCGCCCATCCGACGGTATTGCACTCAGTCTCGTACTGAAGACGGTTGCCTCGGTATTGCTCTTTGGGACAGCATGCTCGAGGATAAACGCAGTTTTCCGTCTTGAACTCTGCCGATAGCTCTTCGTGATTCACCGACTCGACGTCGCAGCGGATGGTGTACTCCATCTTGACACGATCGCGCGAGTATTCGAACGCGATCCATTGCACACCGTTGGTGTCCTGTCGAACCACCAACGGTGTGGTCGCGGGGATCGGTCCGGGCGCAGCATTGGGGTTCACGCCGGAAGCTGAGCCAGTTGGTGTCGAGAGCGGAGCGCCATTTTGCTGAGAAGGGTTGGCCGGCGCACCACCGCCACCCAATGGGACAGGTGCGGGGGGGCCCGATATCCGGTGATTCAGACTGTGCGTCTCAATTTTCCCTTGCCTTGGGCTGACCGTCATTCCCGCCTGTGAGTGCTGCGGCGCATGCTGGTTCATCTGGTGTTGAGGAGCACCGTGAGACATCATCATATTCGGTTGCGAAGCCATGGACTGGTGTGATTGTTGCGAATGCTGTGCATGCTGCCCATACGGAGAAGGCGCAGGCTGTGCCGACATGGACGAGTACTGCGCTTGCTGGGGAGCACCGTAGTACATCGTCTGCTGGTGTAATTGCGACGGGGGTTGGGCATACATGTTCCTTTGCTGGTCATGGCCTGAAGGCGACGCAACTGATGCAGGCGAGTTCGACTGGGGAGTGTGATATGACATTGGCGGGTAAGGCGGTCTAGGCATTGTAGCAGCCATCATGTCTCCGGTGTCTGTAACAATGTCAGCTATCCTGCGGCGAAAGGGGAAAAAAGTCAGCTGCAAGCAGAAACTTACCTGCGGATGTGTATCCGCTAGTCGCCCCCGGCGTACTGTAGGGGCTCGGGTGCGCGTAGTAGGGCAGATTATGGTCTTGGGCGCTGGTCGCCTGAGCCTGCTGCTGCTGTTGCTGATAAACTGAATGACCCGAGGAATACGCGTTTGAGTGCTGCTGCTGCTGTGGAGGGGCTTGGCTGTGATGCTGCTGGTGAACAATGCTGGAGGGTCGAGAATGTTGCAAATGGGGGGGAACAGGACCCTGTTGCTGATGGTGGCTGTGATGCTGCATAGAGGAGATAACCATTAGTCTCACGGTACAGGGTTCCCTTGAGAGACAGTGACCGTGTGTATGGGAGCACCGCGGACGAGTCTGGGAATGTTGTGTTTTTTTCTTCAACGGTGTGCAAGGTCTGGGGAGCCGGGAAGTTCTTCAGGCCCCCTGATGAAGACGAGGATCAACGGATGAGGCGGGCTAGCCTCGGGATTTGTGGTGGGATTTGCAGCACAAGGCTCTCCCATACGGCATCCGAGCCGAAAACTTGAGGAGCCAGGCGCCAATGCAACCCACGTTCAAGGATCAACCGCATACCAGAGTGGATCGAAAATGCCTCGGAACCACCTCCCGAGGTTTCGAGATTCTCACTCTAGGCTGTCGTGTATTGTGCACTCGCAAACAATACCGGGCGGATCAAGAAATGAGGGAAACGTACTAACCGAGTATGTCGAGGTTTTCGGTATGAAGAAATGGACTGGCAAAATGAAGGGTGTGTTGAGGGAAGGGGGATGGGACGGGAGGAGGCAAGGGTTCCGATAAATGGGTGACTAAGCTACGGGGAAAGGAGGGCAAGGTCGAAAGCAGAGACTGCGGGGATGACGAGTGCCAGGTATTATGTAGACGACGGGGGTTCGGCAGGAAGCCAGATCAGATAAAGAGATTGGGCAAGGGATAATAATGCTTGGCTGGCCTACTATAGCTCAGGCTGGGAGTGGGTTTTCTTTTTGACACGCAGGACGACTGACTGACAGTGGTGGTCCAAAGCGTCCCATTCTCTGGCTTGCTCCAGACCCGGACCGGGGGAAAAGAGCACCGAGAAGAAGGCCTGGAGAGATGTAGAAATCCACCAGGCCTGAGTGTGAATGGACAAGGATGGATGGAGAATGGTGGGACAGTGCATGGGAGAAACGTGACATGGGGGGCAGCTGCATCTTAGATGAAATGACCAATGGCTGCCCGCTCGCAAAGCTAAGTAGCACCACTATTGCCCAACGAAGTACCGGTGACCCGGAGCTAGCCACTGAGGCGGCAAGCCACTGGCGTTCCTGGCAGTCTCCTTTTTTCCCTTTTGGCAGGGACATGGGCGGTGTGTGAGCGGGTGCAATCGCCGCTCATGCCCATAACCCTTGTCATTCGGAGAACCCAGCCATCTACCGCTGAGTCGCAAGTACCTCGTCTCTCGTGCCCAGACTGCATCGCTTGAAACAGCAGGACGAGGGGACACAGTTTGGGCTCCTCGCGCAGACGGTAATTGTCCTCGACTTTGCGCGCTTGCACTTGTTCGCGGGATACTGGAAGCAGTTGGAGAAGCTAGCCACTTGCAAATCAACAGAGGTCAAGTTTGACCCTTGCGAATATCCGCGCCGCTTCCCTCGTAGCCCCTAGTCGGACAGCTGTGGGAGAAGCCAGAAGCACCTGCGGGTCGACCGCCATCCAAGGGTGGATGTCTGTGTCCCCCAGCAAGCTCCACCGCTGACAGAGGGAGGGCCAAGGGGACCCACCACAGCGTGCATTGCCTCCACCCGCTAACGGCTCAACTGACTCCTGACCAAACTCCAGAACGGTCAAGCACGCACAACTCGTGGTACACTTGAAATGGCGAGACCGTCGCACCAGTGTCATCAGTGTGCAAACTGACTAGAGACGATTGCGCACGCTCAGGGGTGAGGAACAGATCGCTGAATCTCGCTGACGTTGTTGTCCGACGTCCATCCAGGGAAGTAGACATCGCTGGATGTACGCCAGTACACCGCCGTTGAGACCTCGATCTGCCAACCAGCCATGACCCGCGATAGTTGGCACAGTTTGAGCAGCAGCAGCAGTAGCAGCTATTTGCTCGACTCCGGCGGCGCTGGCTCTGACCCACCCACCACAAAGACGGGGCCTGCGCTGAGCGCTATTGGACTTGCCCGTTGCTTGTGACCACCCAGAATTCGTGCATGATGGAAAATTACAGTGTGGCTGTTGGGGAGGATGGCATGGAGCCAACAGGAATTATCGCGATTGCTCTGAACGCGCTCTTGTGTTCTGCAGGCGTCCCACAAGCCAATTTGGCTGGGTCGGCTGCTGGCTGGCTGCCTCGTGCTGCCGCTGGCAAATAAGGCAGGACCAACATGGGGGGGTGTCGAGCCAAACAACATGCCCAATTTTGGTGGTGCAGCGCGCAACTGCAGGTGCATCTTGTTTGGAGCGGAAGCGCACTACGCAACCCGGCACAGCCCCTGTCGCATTGCTACCGAAGTCCTGGCTGCTGGTGAAACAGGACGCCCCCCTGTAATTCCCAGACCCTGTCCATGCGAATCCGCACCTGGCGAAGCTTGCAACAAGCATGCGATTTTTCTGGAACAATTGAAATCCAGGATGAACGATCTTGGCCCCTTGTCCATCGTTCTGCAACTATGCAACCAGAGGAGGAAATGAAGGGGATGGGGGGTTCTGAGGTTTTGTGTGCAGCGCACAGCATTCGATATCGAGAAGATTCGCAGCTGTCGAGATCGCGACACGGCCAACATGACTGAAGTCTTGCGGAACTGCCGCTGAAGGGCAATGAATAGCTTGATACTGCGTGGCAACATCTGTACCTGGGAATCGAGAATAGGATGGAGACAGAAAGGGATCCACAACAAGAGTTTTTTTTTTTTTTTTTCCTTTCCGCTTTTTCGGCGATGCATGGGTTGGCAGAGTAAGAGAAAAGTGGCACTTACAGAATCATGGCCGGGCTCTTCCTTGAACTGGCTGGGAGCCTGGCGGTGCTGAGCCATTGTCAATCCCATAGATGCCGATTTCCTTGACACGTCGACGATTCTGTCCGAAATCCAGGTTAGCAACAAAGAACAGAGAGAAGAGTCTTCCGATTCCGAGGGCTGAGGTCCACGGATTCCACGGCAGATTGCCAAGCTGTACGACAACAAATCGCACAGGCTGATCACCCTCGAAGGGAATCATTGCTGGGGAGGGAACCAGGTTTTTCACGTCCGCATCCGTGCGCTTGCACGAACGACGGATGATCGAGGTTGTCCAGTTTTTGACTGTCCATGGGGCCCAAGTTCAGAATCTAGGATGCACCATCACCTACAAATGCCTGTCCTTGACAACTCTGCGGCCCTCAGACGACGGTCAATCGGTCTGGCTCTGGTCTCGACCTAACGTTTCCCCCACAAACAACTAAAAGCTGCGATGGTATACGATGCTGTGTTCCTGCAAACACGTTGCTTCTCAGCATTCCTGGGCCCAATGTATGCTGTACAAACTGCAAATCGATGTTAGTCCCGCGTTTCTTCAGTCTCCTGAGTCAAGTTTATGAATGAGCGCAAGTGATTCAAGGTCCGGATTGTTCGGGGTTAAAAATAGTAAGGTGCATAGGGGGGGATGCTGAGCAAAATTTCCAAGAAACTCATGCGATGCCAAAAGCGGGACTAGGGTGGAACATTGCCGAGATTGAAACGGGATCGCCCTGTGACACCCTTGCTCAAGTTCCCGAACTGGTGGTGCAAAAGGAAAACGCCATTTCAAAGCTCAACCCGTTTGGATGCGATATTCTTGAAACCGTTTGTTGATGCCAGTGCCAATGTGTGAGTCACAAAGAAGAAAAGAGAAAATGTACGTACCAGAGGCCAAGACTGACTTTGTTGGACACGGACGGTGATGTGTTTCGTTGCAGAAGCGCCCCTAACTTTCCCCAAAGTCAGAAGACGGTCCCAACCGGGAAGATAAGTGACTGGCGAAAACCCTGGTTTGCAAGGATCAAGGTCAAATCCAAACAACTGGGAATCCGCTGTTCTTGCGCCACGTGCGAAATATTCGTCAACGGGAAAGGTTGCAACGTCGTACCTCACCAATGGTTCAAGAGGCTGATACCTGGGACTAGTTCCTATGCTCCAATGTTAGTCATTTTGCACCGATTTCATTGCAACGAAATATACAATTTGAAAACTTGGGTTCAAAGTGGCTGTGGATGTGCAGGGATACGGCATGGCCGTGTGGATTAATTGCATTGCGAGGGGGATGAGTTGAAGACGTTGAAGCATCTTGGGGACAGCAGTATAATCTCCAACTTGAGTAGTCGTTGTGACATTGCTTGGTGGAATGAGGGGGGGGGGGGGGGTGTCTGCCGTCTCAAGGTCTAAGTTTAACCTTTGGAGAATGGCTCACCTCAATTGCGCTAGTGGTATGTATATTTGATTTCTGGGGCCGAGTTGTTTCGCTGGGAAAGAGGTTAGCAATATTCTGTTCAAGCGGTGATGGGCGAGGGATCTGGCTCGTTCCCACGTGGAGTTGCTACAACTGTCATGCACATTCTGGGGCTGTTGAAGACAGAAAGAAAACATGGTTCGGGGCCGGGTGCAATATCCACTTCAATCGACCCTATAACGCTGGCCACGCAATCGAGCGGAGTAGGATATGGTCTTCTAGCGAATATTGGTGCCGAAGAAATGACGGGGAGCCAGCACAAGGAGACAGTATATAGTCCTTACCTGACAGCTTAACAGATTGTTTAAACAATGTGACAGCGAATCGTGCTGGGTTGAGACAGTATTGAAGGGCGGCAAGAACCGAGGAATGTGCCAAAGCCCAGGATATTTGACTCAGGTCGAGATGCAAGAGAGTGTCTCCAGATTCTTCTGGGATCAAAGTCGGGCAACTAGGCTTCAAGAACTTCGAACGAAGGCAGTTGGAGCGCAAGCAGGGATAATCGCGAGAGCACCACTTTGAACTAGGTTACACACCGTTAGAAAATTGAATGATTTGGCTCATGCCAGCACAACCAGTGTCTCGGATCGCGGCCAGAAAGAATGCGCAGTGATAAGATCCGCCTTTTTTGTTCTTTTTTTTTTTTGGCAACGTCCAACAGTTCTTTTTGAATTCACCAAATCTTGTATGGATAGCATCCAATGACGAGGATTGACTTGGTGTTCTTTGAGTCGGAGCTTAAATCTGGGCGGCTGGGCAAGCTAGGATGGGGGGGGGTGGCCTGGGAACCCGCCGCAAAACACGCGACGACCGCGAAAACGCGCCAGACGGATCGCGACTCGAGAACGGTAAAACCAGGAAGAGAAACGAGGCTGAAAGGACTGAAAGGCAAACAAGACGTCGTTGCTCACCTGTGGATATACTTCTTGCGCGGTTTTTTTCCGACTCCGTGCGACTGGCGACACCAGCGAATGTAAGGTTGTGCGACCGAACGGAGCGTGTTCAATCCTCAAAGGCAAAAAGCAGCAAAGCTTTTGCGAAGTGTTGCCGATGGAAGGCTCGCTGAATTCGACGCGCAACTAATGCAGATGGCTGAAAATCCCAATGAGGTGGACGATTGTTTGCTTTTGTAAATGCAAGTTTGCGCCTTGCATGAGCCAGCCAAAAGCCTCTTGAATTTGTCGGGAGCTGACTGCTGTCTGTGATGGAGAATGCAATATTTTTTTTGTTCGCGAGACTTGGTCGCACAGGGGTCTGTGTGGGGAGTTTTAAGACACGCTGGCGCACGCGAACACGTGAAATGAGCCTTTCTTGGCGGGCCCGGGAATTATCGAGGTACGAGTCTCGGACGGCGGACAGGGGGTGATTTCGAGACCAAAGACGCAGCAGCCTGTCAAAATTTGTCGCATAAGCTCGGGCAGGATTACCGTGCAACGTCGCGGGCGCAGAAGCTCGATCCAACTATCTCACCCGCTCGTTGCAGATGGCGCACAACCAAAAGGGGGCAACTCACTGAGATACTCAAAAGATTGAGGCGCTAGATAAGAAGGTAGGTGCCGATGTATATAGCTCGACGAGGGGGGCGGTGGCGGTGGACGAGGTCGCGCCGTCGGGCCTTGACGGATGATGGACGGCGGGCAAGTAGTCGGAGACAAAGAGGGCGTTTTTTTGTGTGCTTCCCCACTTGCAGTCAGAGTTCTTGGAGACTGAAGGTGCTTGTCTGCCAAGATGGCACCTTGGTGAGTCCCGTATCGCGCGGCAGAGCTCAAGCCCGTCTCGTGTGGGAAGATGGGTTTCGAGCCCAGGGCAGCAAAGGCAAAACAAACAACCACGTTACCTGCCTGTAATGAGAACGGGTGACGTCGCGACCGAGGTGAGGAACCTAATAGCAGCCTGGAGGACAAGGTACAGCAGTATAGACTCGCGCAGGCGGTAGGGTAGTGAGGTGAGGTCGTCTCTATCAGATTGGCAGCCGCGATTCCAGACTGCGTGGTTGTTTAACCCAGGTCCGTACTCGTAGTGTGTAGTGGTGCTGCGAGGTCAGGAAAGCATGCAACAATCGAGATATTTGGCAGGGTCGGCGGGTGTGGTTCCTGAGATGGTGCAGGGGGGGAGAGGAGAAAAGGGTTGCAGAAATGGCCGGGATGCGATAACGGACAAGGATTATCTTGTTTGTCGACCGTTGCCGTTGTGCCCGTTGGAGACTGTAAGGTGGAGTGTGGACTTGTTTTGGCGCGCAAACGCTTGGTGGGCTTGGCAGGCAGGAGCAAGGAGGGAGCAGGAGCTAGGGGGGTGCGCGTTCTTGGGACGGGCCTTCCTCACAAGCCCGGTGTCTTGGTGCTTGCAGTCAGCAGCGGCCCTGGTCGACGTCTAGGATCGTGCGGGAGGAGGAGGAGAGGTACAACGTTTAAAAATTGGGGGAGCAGGGAGGGATTATGTGGTAATTGGTGTTGGAGGCTTGGTGGCTGCTTTTCTGCACGCAGGCTGGGGTGGTCTAGCGGGATTTAGGCCAGAGCCAGAACCAAGGGGACGGGAAGACAGAACGTCGGGTGACAGGGCAGCGAGGCGAACGCAAGACAGGACGACAGCGACAGGACATGGAGGCCAACCAGGCAGCCCAGCACGCAACAGATGGAATGATGCGATGCGACTGGGGGGGAGGCAAGCAAGCAGCAAGTAGTAGTGTAGCAAGCAGACAGGCAAGCAGACGGGAGACCGGAGCAGGCAGGGTGGTTGGCGGGGATAAATCGACCCTTTTAAGAGCGTGGATGATGCCGCCGGCCGGGTGCTGGCTGTTAACAAGTCCTCCCTTCCAGTGGATGGATGGGATGGCATGGCATGGGGGGATTAGGAGCAGCAGCCCAGCCAGGAATCGCAATCGCCCGAGCCCCGGCTCTGCGGGGAGAGACAGACAACTGACTGAATAATCGACGTCAATGGACAGATACAGCTTGAAACCTCAACACTGCAATGCGATAGGCCAGCATCCTCCAAGCAGGAAGGTCGCGCGGCGGTCAACAGGAGGCGCGCCATTGGAGCGCTCTTCTGGCGGCACTGGCAACCTCGAGAAACAACACCAGACGGCAACGAAACACGAAGCAACACGAATTCCAGGCTCGCTTGGATGATCCACCAGCATGACTGATCAGACCTGCGGACCGATGTCTTGATGTTCTTGTCTGTCTGGCTGTCTCCAGCTGGCTGTCTGGCTGCTGGCAAACGTGAGTGCAGTGCAGGCACAGACCTCTGCGAGCAGGGGTGGCGCATTCCCTTTCCATCCATCCATCCCGGAATGGGACACCGCCTAGTCGAGTCAAATGGTGGGATGATGGGATTGATGGAATAGGGGGCGAAGGGCCAGCAATTTGCGCCATCTGCAGCCAGATGCAAGAGAGACTTGGCGGGATGCCTCGGTGGGATGGAGTTTGAAATGGCTCATGATGGAGAAATGGAAACTGGAAACTGGCTGCTGCAGGCCGAAGCACACTGCACAGATTGAAGGGTGAGAGTGGGGGGGAAGCCGGCGCTTCGTTTTTTAAGCCAGCTAATTGATAGCATGTACCAAGTATTTGTGCTTTTTTTCTTCTTTTCTTTTTGCTTTTCTCTGCCAATTCTTCTTTCTTCTTTAGAAACTTGGAGACGAAGAGGGGCACAATGGTGTGCAATGGTGTGCAATGGTCTGCAATGGTGGCCACTAATATGCAACCCGTGAAATGCGTCACCAATTGAAGTGCGCGGCGGTAGAATACATGTATGGACATGTGTATGGACAGCGAAGACATACAGCAAGCCAGCGCCAACAGTGCGGCAAGCTGAACGATGGACATTCAAATTGCCGTTTTGGGTTAGAGAAACAAGATGGCGGGAACCAGCGTGTCAGTCGAGTCGCGACTTTCAGTGAGGACCCCCCTCTGAGTCCGAACAACCTACCTACCCCGTGGCTCAGAGTATCAACTATTTGGTATTAATTTTCGTATTATCTGGCCGTGGATGAGACATTTTGCATTTTTGCCCTTTACTTCCAAGAGAAACGAAGGGGGGACTCGTGAGCTTCAGGTTTCGCATAAGATCGCCGGATATTGGCAACATATCCTGCTCACCGCACTCGCATTTTGCATTGTCCAGTTGGCCAGAGAGGCGTTTGGTTGTTTGCCATTCCGGCAGGAAACAGTCCATTTCGAATGCAACGTGATGCGTTAGTCCTGTGCCGAATTGCCCAGGTCGGAAGGACATGTCGTTATCACCGAGCTACCAAAGCGAGATTGCAAGTTATTTTTACGTATCGTGTCAGCGGTGAGCAGCGGAGAGGGAGAGGGAGTGGGCAGAGGTCCTCGGCACGGCAGACGAAAACACATTCGATCTCTGCTGCAGCAATAGACCTCGGTGTCCAGAATCATCCGCCTGGCGAAGCTTTTCAAAGGCCAAGGCCCGTCTTCCTTCACTTTCACCATACCAATCCGCCACCCGTAAGTTGAAAAGCGAGGTTTGATTAGGCAGCTGCCAAACGTGTGAGTCTCCATTTTGCTCGCCGCGTCGTCCGTGGTGTGGTGGCTAGTAAAAGTCTGGAAAACAGCCTGATCAACCAATGGAATTGCATCGCTAGCTGAAATAGGGCCGATCAGCCACTCCCGCTCTCCACGCCACGCCAGCGGCGGAACTGAAATCTGTGGTTTATTCCGCACATGCACAACCGTCAACGATAAGGGGTCGCCTTTTTTTTTTTTTTTTTTTTTTCAATCTTTTTTTTTATATGGGGCAAGTCAGCGCCAAAACCAAAACGCCACTGGACAGAAGTGACGCCCAAAAAAATGCCAGAAAGGCGGGGCCCACCTTTCAAGACCCAAACGTCGCCAACCTAAGACAATGATGAACGAACGACAGCGCGCCTTCCGCGTCTTGACCGCAGGCGCCTGTGGTCACAAGGTCTCTCTTCTCACCGCTCTCCCTTTCGCTCCACTAGATACTCGACCTATCCGCCGTACCCAGCTGCCAGGACCTAGAAATCGCTTTGACATTGACATCGGCCTGTTCTACTCTGGTAGTTTCTATTCTGGGGCATTTATTGTTATGATCTCCAGTTTCCCCGTTTCCACCTCATCAAACAAGACGCGCTCGTCTCCGGCGAAATAGTTCCTTAGGTTCCTAGTGTTTCGCATCTATCATTGCCACACGCAAGAAGGAGTCCCTGATGCAACGTCAAGAGCCTCTCCCGCGGGCTCGGAAACGGACAATTTCAAAGCATAATCCAGCCAGCGTTCGGCCTTCTATTTCGGGGGCCATGCCAGCCACAGGTTTTCGGTTTCATGCAGTCCTGAGTCAATGGCCCAAAGGCACCCAATGTCCCCATGTCCCAATGTTGTTGGCGCAGTGCGCTGCGCTGTGTGGTGTGGTTTCAAGCGGGAAGTTGGGCATGCAGCTGCTCGGCTGCATCAATCCTTGGACGGCAGATCTTCTGTGCGCGCTACCATGCGCTATCATACCCACTACAGCGAAGCTGGAAGTCTTCCCAACTCGGGCTTCGCGGTTGTGCCGCCTTGCACCTGGATATTGTCCATGTTCAGTGGTGGTTGGCGCTAGGTCGACTTCGGGACGGGACCGGGCAGCTAACCCTCAGTCTTCATTTTCTTCGACTTGAGTGTCCAACAGTCAACTGTCTGTTGACCAGCTGTGCCCCGCGGCCGCTTGTCCGTCTGCACCGCGGTTGCACTCTGAGAGGACACAAGGACAACACTGCGAATACCTACCTTACCTACCTCCTTGGCGCTATACTAGCAAACCAAGGCCTACATAGCTAGTCGCAGCTCAGCTTCACTGCAACTAGGGAGCTAACCCCAGCCAGAACAAAATGTTAGGATGCCCAACAAGCCTTCCCGCAATCCCTGCTGGTCGGCAGCCTCTTGTCCCCTCAAAGCCCTTGCTCGAGTCTCGGGGATTTTGCCGAAGCTCGACCTGACGTTGGCGTTCGTTCACCGCATGCACCCATCGAGAGAGGGCAACGGTCCCTGGTCGCGAGATCTCGACAACCCTTCCTGTCTGTCTGTCCCAGCAAATCGACAACCCCTAGCTTGTCCTCCCCTCCTTCCCCCACGACCATCCATCAAGTCGCACAGCGGGCGCAGTGGCTTGAACCGGGGAGAGGATCGTTGGAGAGCAATGGATGCCGACCTCAACCTCGGACATGCCCAAGTCCACGTGCACATGACTGAAGGGCGAAGAGTGAAGACAGTCGGCCTTCTACACTAAATGGATGCAAAGCGCCCACTGGCGAGTCGCGACTCCACCGCGTCACCTGCCGCTGCAAACTCACGGGGGTGCCATCGAGGTCTTCAAGGCCTGCATGAGAGGAAACGTCTCTGCATTCCCCATCCAATAGGGCGCCTGCTCAGACTCGGCCAGCTTGAGAAGTCCCCCGAGCCAAACACGTTTGGTACTAGCTCGGTGATCTCCTTGCGACATACGAGTTCCAGAGAAACAGACTGGTTTGCTTTTGCACCTCCAATTTCTTTTCCGGCGCCAGATTCCTTTCGCGCATCATCCAATGAACCGGCCATGCTCTATCCTTGTCCCGCCCCACCTGGGTCAGCGCCAGTCAATCGGAAGCTTGATTCTTCCCCCTATTGCCACTGGATTCCGCACAGGATTGGACCATCACGAGCCAGGCTGCCACGCCTCAGGGCGGAGATAGCGTGTGAAAGAGTGGGTGATGTTCCCTGTGGAGTGCTCTGACGCTCTGACACCCTGCTCTGTCACACCGGGTTCGCTGTGTTGACAAGGTTGGCAAGGAGGAGCGATGATCTGGGACGCTGGGGGACGCCCATAACCCCTTCAATTATCCTGGCACACTTCTCTTCGACAAAGTCTCCACATGCGGCCGGCCATTGACCGCGCCGCCAGTTGACTTCCGGAAGCTTCTCCCGCGCTCAACGTCAAACGGCCACCCTTATTACTCTAGATGCCAAAGCGCTAGGCTAAACTTTGAGCAACAAATCTTCGAGGCTGACCTCAGGGCCCACCGAGCACGGAGCAAGAACTGGGGGGGTTTTTTTCTTCTTTTCTTCAGGACAATGATCAGGCGATAAATGCATGTCGTAAGTGGCCTGCATCATCAGTCTTGCATCCGCGACTGCACACACCTCACTTTGCTGTCTGCCGAAAGCTCCATCGGCCGTCGTGGTCATTTTTGTGACGAATCCTCTGAACCGGTGAAAAACCTTAGGCTGGTCTGATGTCGCCGCCTCTGGCCAACGCCGGAAGAATGGCGACCATTCCTTTTTCGTGACGAAACCCGATGGTGACCTGGACTGAGCGGGACATTGCCGCAACATGTCCCCGCTCCAGCGTCCAAGACTGCCTCGGACAAGAAGACAAAAAGGATACCTAAAGATCCGGCCTTTTATGTGCGATGTACTTGTACATACCCGATTTTTCCTGCCATGGTGTGTGGTGACTTGGGAGGGAGCATGAACTCACAGAATCATCACCGTCAGTGCGCAAGGTAGCAAGCAGGCAGCAGGGCACAGGCAAGCCCGCAAATCTGCCCAAGTTTCTGCTTTCTCTGGTTCCCAGGTCAATCAAGGTATGAGGGAGGCGGAAGTAAACACCTTGTGGTTTTGGATAAAATAAATTCGCAACATGCCCTCTCATCGCGCTGGTGTTTGTCAATAAACACTGGCACTATTGCCGTCTTTGATCGTTACGGGGTAGAGTACCTTCTCTACTCCAGCTAATTCATAAGGCTGAATTTTAACGTCCAGGTGGAAGACAAGGATAAAAAGGATGGCTGAAGCCGGCGAGGCGGGTCAATCGATAACACGGTCGTTCAAGGTTCATTCCCAGTTCCCTATAACGCCTACCGCGCTCCTTGTTCCTCGTCGTCTTCCTCCAGGTATAGTTTTAGAGTCGCTTCCCCCAGAGTCAGCCAGCGGCCAGCCTTATGGCTAGACCAGGTATGCCGAGGAGCCTTGTCACTGTGCATGGTTTATTCAAGGGTGGGATAGGATGTGTGTTGCACAACTCCCTGCCCGACCATCCGCCCCTTCATCATCCTGCCGGGACCCCTTGCCGGCGAGTATGGACCAGGGGGTCAAGCTAAGATACTTGGTAGCCAACCCCCAATATGCCCAAATACACAAGCCGTCGGCAAAGCTGCCCAAGACACATACATTTATTAAAGTAGGTACCTCGAAAAGCGGTCCAGTTCCGAAATGCCAAGATATCGCCTGCAGCAACAGACGACATCACCATGGTTCTCCACGTATCAGGACTCCCCGAGCTTTACCAGAACATCACAAGGTCATATCTTGCAACATGAACCGAGTGCGAGGAAACCACACATCGCTATGGCATTCGTTGGGCTTCTTGCCAGCCACCCAGCCCGGACGAGACCGCAGCTGGGTGGCTGGTAGCGAATAAGTCATCCTCCCGTCCATTGTCGCCCTTTTGACCTTGTTTTATCTACCAATTGAATCAGTCCTCAAGTCTTCCCTTTTGCGATTCGGCACGTCAACCGCCACTTGGGTTGTTCGATACTTTAAGTTGATGGAGGACTGTACACACATATCAAGGCGCATGCATCAAGCGGACTGCGGGCATCCGACACTCTCTGCCTGCCTGCTTGCTTGCCTTCCTACATGTGCTTTGCAATCAAGATGCTTCCCGATCGTTGCTGATTACAAATGCGCAAAGAATCGGGGGAGGGGGGACACGGGAGCGCATAGACCATATTGATGGTCATTCTGAGAATGTGTTTTTCATGATGATCCCTCACACTGCTTTGCAGTTGTGTTTTGAGTACCGGAAATTCTTCGAGTCGACATGTTACGGCTCTGAGACTCCGAGTTTTGACATGTCACAGCAACAAGCCATGGACGTCGTCGTCGCGAGCATACTCACT
Organism: Lasiosphaeriaceae sp. G1095; assembly: GCA_027569635.1. NCBI lineage: Eukaryota > Fungi > Ascomycota > Sordariomycetes > Sordariales > Lasiosphaeriaceae > Lasiosphaeriaceae sp. G1095. The sequence goes on along the minus strand of JAPDFK010000407.1, from coordinate 868 downwards.
CACCACTTACTCGGCAATGTGTGTGTTTTTCTGTTTTTACGACACCCAGATAAGAACAAACATCTTATCTCGAAACTCATTTTCGTCTTTCCCCCCCCCCCCCCCCTTCCTTCTTCTCTCTCGTCAACAAAAAACATGTAACAAACGCAAAATCTACGAGACATCCGCTTAGGCAAGTTTTACGGACAATTTTTGGGGAGTTTGCAGTTGGTGGAATGACAAAGGACACATGAACGACCACCTGGACAGAAATTATAGGTTGTCACTGCATGAAATGATGACGGATGGATACTGGAAGAAACTCATGGCTTGTCTCTGTCCATCGGATACCTACCTACCTGCCTTCTACCACCAATAACTATGTATGTAAGTCTGCCATGGAAGCAAATACGGGAATCTACAGACGCCAAGTTGTGTCGACGATACGTCAGCATTCACAGCTACAGTGCGTACTGGTTCAGTAGTATAGTGTGAGTCAACTGTTGATGAGCGAGTCAGTGAGACGGTCACAAGAAACCGGGAAATAGGAAGAGAGGGAGGAAAGGGGGGAGAGAGAGAAAGAGAGAAAGAGATGATGGCATACAGTGAGTGCTGATATGTCTCGGCTTCTTTTCTGGGGCTTCTCGAGCTAGTTGGTTAGCTCGTATGAGCTCTCCTCGCTCTTTTTCCTCCCTCTGCCTGCAAAGAAAGCACCGGAGAGAGCGAGCGTAGCCCAAGGATCACAGCCTTCTTTCTTCTTTGTTATTGGGGGGGGGGGGGGGGGGGGGGGGGGGGGGGGGGGGGGGGGGGGGGGGGGGGGGGGGGGGGGGGGGGGGGGGGGGGGGGGGGGGGGGGGGGGGGGGGGGGGGGGGGGGGGGGGGGGGGGGGG